>SNVD02014171.1:0-89558 GCA_013180625.2 Boswellia sacra
AAATACACACATAGCCAAGACTACTCGAATTGTTGTAAGTCTTACAACAGGAGAGAATATCTCATTGAAATCAACTCCTTCTTTCTGAGCATATCCTTTGACCACCAGTCTAGCACGATACCGCTCCACTTTATCATTCCCATCACGTTTGATCTTGTAGACCCATTTGTTTCCGATGGCTTTTCTTCCATGTGGTAGTGGCACAAGATCCCATGTCTTGTTTTTGTCTAAAGCTTCCATCTCTTCATGCATTGCTGTCATCCATAAAGATGCATCAGAACTTTTTATAGCCTCCTGAAAGGTGGAAGGCTCCCCATCTTCTGTTATGAGACAGTATGCAACATTGCTCGCCATCACATATTCTGAGTGCCAAGAAGGTTCCCTTCTTTCTCGAGTTGATCGACGGACTTCAGGTGCTTCAGACTCGACTGGTTCTTGATCATCATGTTCTGGTATTGCTTCAGAAGAAACTGTTTCTTCCTGTATTGATACAGTCTCAACATTTTTCTTCGTGCTATCACTTTCTTCACATTTAAACATGTCTTCTATAAAGACAACATCCCTTCTGATGACAATCTTATGGGCAGTAGGATCCCATAAGCGATACCCCTTTACTCCATCAGCATATCCCAAGAAGATACATTTCCTGGATTTTGGATCCAGCTTCGTTCTTTCTTGGTCATGATACATCACATAAGCAGGACATCCGAAAATATGAAGGGAGGAATAATCATTTGGCTTACCGGTCCACATCTCCATAGGTGTCTTCATCTCAATTGCTGTTGATGGAGACCTAATTATCAAGTAACAGGCTGTAGTGGCTGCTTCTGCCCAAAATGTCTTGGGTAGACCCGCAGTCTTTAGTAATGCTCTCATTTTTTCTGCGAGAGTTCTATTCGTCCGCTCTGCCACTCCATTTTGTTGTGGTGTGTAAGCAACTGTCTTCTGCCGTTTCACACCTTCATTACTACAAAATGTGTCAAACTCCTTGTTGCAGAATTCTCTCCCATTATCTGTCCTCAAACACTTGATCCTTTTTCCGGATTCAAGTTCCACTTGTGCTTTGAAGGCTTTGAATACAGGAAATACATCTGACTTTTTCTTGATGACATATACCCAACATCTTCTAGAATAATCATCCACAAACAATACAAAGTAGTTTGCTCCTCCTAGGGACGTAACTGGTGATTCCCAAACATCAGAATGAATCAAGTCTAGAATGTTTTTACTCCTAGCAATAGATCTGCTAAAACTCAGTCTACTCTGCTTGCTAATAACACAATGCTCACAGAATGGTACACTTACAGTTTTGATTCCAGGAAGTAGTTTTCGATCAGAGAGAATCTTCAAACCCTTTTCGGACATATGGCCAAGTCTTTGATGCCATATCATAGACAATTCTTCTCCAGAACTAGCAATCGCTGTTTCTGCCTCCTGAACCGTTTCTCCATGGAGCATGTATAGGTTAGCAGCAATCTTTTCTGCCTTTATCACCACAAGTGCGCCTCTGACAACCTTCATGATCCCATTTTTCGTATGGAATTCACATCCGAGGTCATCCAACTGTCTCATCGATAGCAAATTTTTCTTCAAGCCAGTCACATGTCGTACATCTTGGATAGTGCGAATCGTACCATCAAACATTTTTACTTTGATGGTTCCAATACCAACGATTTTTAAGGCATGATCATCACCCATGTACACAGACCCTTCTGATATAGGTTTATATTGATAGAACCAATCTCTTCTAGAAGTCATATGCCATGTTGCTGCTGAATCAATTAACCATATATCAGCAAACCTTTTTCTGCCTTCCATAACTGTTGTTGCCTCGCTGCCCAAGATTTCGCCATTCCCTGAAGTACTTGCTACACAACCCTGAGATCCTGACGACTCAGATTCTTTTCCTTTGCTGTTTCCCTCTCCATTCTTCTTAAGATGCCAACACTCATTTTTCACGTGCCCTTGCTTTCCACAATGGTAGCATTTAATAAACTTCATTCCTTTAGACTTTCCCCTGTTCTGATTGTGACTCCCACTGGAACCACGTTCCCTTGATCTCCCTCTGTTGGCGGATAAAGCCTCTGCATGTTGAGAAGTCATTATTCTGTCTTCCTTGTTTTTACGTCTGCTTTCTTCTTCTAAGATAGCAGCCGCAACATCATTAAAGACTAGAGATGACTTCATTGAACCATTTGCCAAGTTGAGGATGAGATTGTCATATGAATCAGGTAAACTCTGAAGTAGAAGCTCAGCACGTTCCTTCTCTTCTATGTTATGCTCCATGGTTGAGAGCTGAGAGAATAACGTCTTCAAAGTGTTGATATGTTCAGTCACCGGAGTGGTTTCTGACATACGAGAGTGTACAGTTTCCTTTTCAAGAAAATTTTGTTGTGTAGAGATTTGGCTTCATACAAGCTTGTCAAAGTATCCCAAATCTCCTTTACAGAGTTTAATTCTTGAATACTTGACAGCACTTCATCTGCAACTGCTAGATGTAGACTTGCCATCGCATCACCATCTATCTTCTCCCATTTATTTTCATCTTGCATATTTTCCGGTCTTCCATCAATTGCTTAAAGGCAATTTTCTTTTCTCAAGATAGCCTTTATTTTAATTTTCCATAGCCCAAAGTTGTTTCCATCGAACTTCTCTATCTTGAATTTGGCTGCCATTTGTCTTGCAGTGAACAGTACCGTATATGTGAACAGTACCCTTGAATAGTATCGTATACGTGAACAGTGACAGTATTCGTATACACCAGGAAAGCTTCCAGGAAACACTGGAGGGGTCACAAGCGGTCCCACTTAAAATCCAGTCTCCTTAGACTCTTATCGTCTTTTTTGACAAAGTTTTCCTAGACATGTATATAACCATACAAGTAACCACTCACTGTCCTAACCCTTGGCTCTGCCTTCGCAACCTTGCTCTGATACCACTGTTAGGAGATTGAACACTCCCACCGCAGCTCAAATAAAAGACAAGAAACAAATTGTTATGTTAGAAATAACAATTTGGGTGGCACTGCCCTCCACAATACATAAAATAGACAACTTGGGCGGCTCAGCCTTCGCACAATAAATAAATTAAAGGCAATTAAAGAAAATAAAGACACAAATATTTAACGTGGTAAAACCCTCAATTTGAGGGAAACCTCTACGGGACAAGACCGAAAATATTTCACTATAAAGAAAAATATTACAATCTCTCTCACAATTAAAATGGAGGAGATTACAAGGGAAGAAGAAGAGAAAAGCTTAATACAGAAGCTTGATACAAGTGTAAGGGGAGGAGGAGGCTTTATTATATAGCCTCGCCTCCCCACTTTGATTTTGAATCCCACCGATGTGGGATTGTGTGAAGGCAGTGTGAAAGGCAAAATGCCTTCACACCTTACACTTCACATTAAGGAACTGAAATCTCTCTCTTTAAATTTCCTGGAACTTCAGTACCCTACTATAGACAAATTAAATTAAATTCCTGGGTTGAATATGGAACAGAACCTTTTGAGAAAACTTGTAAAGGGATTATTCCAGTTAGGTCTCTACTTAAAGTTCCTTGAATTTTACTTCTCTAGAGAAATTTAAATATTACTGTCTCAAATAGACATCACTGGCTGTGACAGAATTAATATATGTGTTCCCTTAACTTCATTAATTAATTATATACTTCAATCATTGTAAAACAAATACAATGATTTTAATGCACGAGCTTATTGGAAAGTTATATGATACTTCTAAATAACAAACAAAACAGTAATACTAAACTTACAACCTATAAATAACTTAAACTCTACAATAATGCTAGACTTACAATCTACATACATGATGCGTTCGAAACTAGCAAGTATACTAGTCGCACAAGTAATAAAGTGATAAGTAAGATACGTTCCCACGAGGATTGATTCTAATTGAATTTGTTATTTCCAGCAACAATAAACTAAACAGGGGGATTTTTGTTGAATGATTTACTAAATGAAATAAGAATGCGAGTAAAGAATAACAAAACAGAAAGTAAATTTGAATGAAAAATCAATGGGAGAAAGCTGGTTAAGGGATCCTTCTCTATCACAAGATATGTATTTGCGAATTAATTGTAGAATTGTCATCTAATTACAGCATTGAAGTTATCAACCGTAGATAATAACAAGCTCTATTACCCCAATCTTTCCTTACTTTGTTGTTAAATAAAACAAGCTCTTTATTTAATCTCTATCCATTAAACAACCTAAAACAAGCTCTCTAAGTTTAATTCAATAGAAGCATTACGATGAGAAAGATAGGTTGATCTAAGCAATAATCACACAAGTTCGGATTATTTAACCTAGGTTGTATTTTCCAATTGTAATCTCTGATCACAATTGTGCTACTAATGATTGGAAATTCATGACAATTACGGATCAAGATTTCTAATCTAGCAATAGACAACAACAGATTATATTCAGTTGGCCATTCCAAATACAATCAGTAAGCAATCATAAGCCTGTCTCTTATACACATCTAGATGTGTATAAGAGACAGTAACAATTCCTTACACAATCAACTTACAAAAACCATATCAGGGGCTTTGAAATCACCCTCAACCAATTCAGATTTAGCTACATATGTTTAAGAACGTGGTAAATACATACAACATGGAGACATTCCAGAAAATGAAAGGGAAGGGAAAAACTTAGCAAATTTGATGTAATTCTCTTTGGATTGTAGTTCTTCCTTTCCAAGCTTCCTTTCTCCTTCAAGAACTCCAGGAGATGAAAGAATTCCAGAGCTGCAGCCTCCACCACGTTCTCCCCTCTTCAAGTTATCAAAATAAAACCCTAAAATGTTTTTAAATACTCTGCTACAGTAACGTGCTACAGTGTCCCGTATTATACATGCTACAGTGATGTGTGGAATTACATTTCGACACTTCTCACACTGTTTTGATTACAACTTTCGGTACATTGAATGGATTCATAAACCGTAAATTTCTCCAAAAAGTAGACTTCGAGAGCTTTTCAACGGTATAAGATATGTCATCGGGTTCATTGTATATCAATACAATTAAATCCGAGAAGATGGTTGACTAGCAGAGGTGAAAATGAAGGGTTTTACTCCATTTTTTGTGCAAGTTGCTCCAAAACTCCTACAAACATCAAAACCACACAAAAACATAAAAATACCAGGAATATAGCAAAGAAACATGGACGAATTGATATGAAAATGATATATAAATAGACACTTATCAAATTCCCTCACACTTAGACTTTGCTAGTCCTCGAGCAACTACGACAATATGAAATAAAACTAAACCGAAACAGAATCAACAAAAAAATTAAAACACACAAATGCTTTATCTTGCAAATAGGCCTCAACGATTGTACTTAATTATAACCCAAGGAAAACTTCAAAATAATGCACTTGATCAAGAATTTTATCCGAAAGATTAGTTTCGCTTCACTTCAATTCCTCAAGTGTGTGTGTGTAGAGCCATTCTCACCTGATCACTTGTAACCCGGATGAGTTTATGCATAAAAATGAATCATATTTAATATTGAAGATGTGTGTATAAATGAACTCCATAGGCCTGCTTTTCAAGTCACTCTCCACTAATGTAGACATGCACAACACCAAGGATCAAGTAGGACTTTATTAAGCTTGTAACGTTTGGCTTGGGTGAAGGTATGATAAAGGATAATAATTTGGCTCAAATCACCCACAAACACATAAATCATTCAAGACTATGTAGAGCTCAACCCTATAACACAACTTTATTTCAATTCACCAGGTTATTCCTCCAAACTTATTTAGAACACTCAATCTTTTTTTTTTTTTAACAGAAAACAAAAGAAAACTACACCCCCACACTTTGTTGTTTCATTCTTTTTAAGAACACTTAAGGGTATAGATCTCTTATTCTTCTTCTTTGTTCTCTTTTTTTTTCTTCTTTTTTTCTTTTTTATTACACTTCCCCTCCCCCACACTTAAACAACACATTGTCCTCAATGTGTAAGTACGTGGACGATAAGTACAGATTGGCTTTTTTTGTTCTTTTTACAAACACAATAGGACTCACTTGCATTGCTCATGACACATCCCAACCTCCTCTAACTTCCCAAAACCAAAACATAGCTCAGAATTTAATTATGAATGATCTACATGCTCATAGGTAAGGGATAAACTGTTTGGAACAAATTCATTTGAGGTTAAGTAATCTTTTAGTGAGTTAACAAAGAAAAAGGCTTACAAAGGCTCAAAGGGGTAACTAGGGATCAATTTCAATCAAGGTTGGCTATTAAGCTCAAACGGTCCAAAGATGGCCTAAATCATTTCCCCAATGTTGCACAGTCTAGGATTTCGCCTCGAGTGACCATCAAACAAGTTCTAGAATTCATTGAAATCTGAAGAAATATTTGAATTACATAAACTTTCTCTAAGTGAACAAATAACTCAGTGATAATAGCTCAGTGCTCAATGTTGCGCAAGGAATCAAAAGCAAAGCGAAAACCAATAAACATTTCAAGCACACAGATCCATGCATCATTTCTCATTTTCCAAGAGTTATTCTTAATTCAATCATTATCTTATCATCGACCCACAAACTGCAAGAAAGAGGTACGTGGCGTTGTTACACCTGAGTCAAGATTGTATATTTCAACAATCCTTAGGACCAGTAGCCCGCAGACTTAAGGTTTCCAGCCTATATACCTTTATTATTAAAGAACAACAAGAAACAAGACACTTCAAACAACATGAAATAAACAAACTACAGATTTATTGAGAGAGAATGCATTTCAAGAGTTAAGAAAACCCCATATTCTGCCATTCTCAGGTTTTTCCACAATTTTTTTTTTAAATCAAAACTGATAAAGATAAAAACACATAACAACTCTAAATTACGCAAAACTAAACTCACTCCTAAAATAACAAAGTTCAACAAGTCAGCAAACAAAAACAAGTTAGTTAGAATGGGTCTACAAAGTTTAGAAGTTAGCCTCCTTATTCAGCCATTATGGATTGAAGAGATCCAGAATGCGTTTCAAGAGAACTTAAACTTTTTAAGCCACCACTCTAAAAACCGAGATTAGATAATATTACCTGGGACGAAAGAAATAACCTGAAAAAACTCAAAAAAAATGACATGAAAAATCTCAAATAAACACACTAAAAAGAAAGCAAACAAAAACTCAGCAAACCAGCAAGTAGAGATTACAGATGGAGGGTTAAATCCAGTTGACGCCTTTTGTTGTCTTCTCCAAACCAATTTATCCGAGCCATTGTTGGATCAGGTGAATAGACGAATTCTTGTAGTTTGTCAATTAACTCTCCTGCAGTTGAAGCTGTAACCAGCATTTGCCTTGCTGACGGTGAGATGAAATTTTTTTTACAGCTTGATCAAGAAAGGACAACAAACCATCAAAAAAATTATTAACATTTAACAAACCAATGGGTTTCCGATGGATGTTTAGCTGTGCCCAAGAGGTGATTTGAAATATCTCCTCTAATGTGCCATAACCACCAGGCAAAGCTATAAATGCATCGGACTTAACAACCATATGTGCAATACGCTCATGCATGCTAGAGACCTGTAACTCTTCCCCGAATGTGTTGCCTACGAAATCTTGCACAGCTAAAGGTTTAGGGATAATGCCAAGGACTTTGCTCCTGCCTAGGGTTGCAGATGTTGACACACACCCCATTAACCCAAGACTACCCCCTCCATAAATCAAATTAATACCCCTCGCAGCTAATGTCCTATCAAGATCAAGAGCTGCTGTGGTAAACTCTCCATCTTTACCAAATTGCGATCCGCAAAATACGCATATATTGCGGAATCGCCGAATTGGTGTTTTCTCCATTTCTACAAGTGCTCTAATCTTGTGTAAGACACGTTAGATATTATGCTTTTCAATTGCAAGACAGGTTATGGAATGACATATGAAAATATGCAGAATGTATATATACACCCATAAAACTCTCAAATTTTGACACATGGGGACATACTTTTGGTGGGGGTTGCTCGATGCAGATTTATCGCCCCAAGATTTGAAAAAATGAGATATGCTTTCGGCGAGGTTTGACAAAACCTACACACTTGTCTCCCACGTGAAGCATGGAAAATGGAGATACACTTTCGGCGGGGGTTGACAAAACCCCCACACTTGTCTCCCACGTGAAGCATAAAAAATAGAGATACACTTTCGGTGGAGGTTGACAAAACCTCCACACTTGTCTCCCACGTGTACTTATGCCATAGGGTCGTCATATGGTTTGTCAAAAAGAAAACTTGAAATTAAAACAAACAAAATCAACAAACAACAACAACACAAAAACAACATTGATAATCAGATCAAACGAAACAAGAAAAAAAATTCTACAACAACAACACACATTCAAATATACAAGTAGTTGTGATTGTGGCTCACATCTTCCTCTGGTTTTACGTCCAGTAACGGCTGAAACGCCTTCTATGAGTCGGGGATTTGCTTCCCATCCAGTTTTCTTATAAACTGGCAAACAGGGTCGTTTTTAGTCAGATTCCCTAGACTATAACACTGCAATTCATCACGAAATTGTGTCCATAGATTAAGCAATTCACGCTGAACAAGTCCACAAGAATGTGACTCGAGAGTTAACAAAACATTATCCAGCGACTCATTACTCAAACCATTCTTAATAAATGAAAGTTTATCTTCTCTATTCCTGGACGCAAAACCTAATGAACGACAAGTCTGGTTACAATTCCATCTAGCACATTTATAACATACTTGTAACCTTTTCGCTCTTCGCCTCTTGGCGTAGTAGCTCTTTCCTAGACCAGGCATGTATTTTGCGAGATTAATGTCCGGCTCACCGGACAATCTCACCTTGGCTTCGATAAGCCATCGGATATCAGCAGGCACATTTAGGAGCATCAATGCCCAAAGTCTAGTCATCCGTACTTTATAAATTTTAAACACAGCATTTTGAGGAAGTGAAGGGAAATATTTACGAAGGTTCGATAGAAAGATATCAGCATCCATTGAAGAGAAGAAAAGGAGAGATATTACCGATAATGCGATTGAGTTTGTTCTTCTCCCAGATATGCACGTTTCAAACCTTCGGGCAATGGTTTCAGCTCCCCTTTGGATGTTTCCTCAAGCTGTTGCACAAATGAATTCGAAGTACGAAATAATCAAATTAAACAAAAGGAAGGAAAAGAAAAGAGCAGAAACGAAACTAAAAACACATAAAAGAGATAACAACACAATAACAAACAAAAGTCAAAAACAAGTAAAAACAAATAAAGACAAATAAGACAGATGTCAAAGAGAGATAAAACCTGATCAATTTGATGGCCTACGAAAGGAATCTCCTCGAGACACAAAAATCGATCATTATTACCTTATTTTATTTTTCTTTTCTTTTTTTTTAATTTATTTTGCAAAAACATTGGGTTGCCTCTCAATAAGCGCTTAATTTAACGTCCTCAGCCCGACGTTGGTTCCATCATTGGAGGATCCAATCTCCGCTGTGCTTCTCTAGTGGGCTTGGATCCTTCTTCGAACAAGAAATGGTGCAAGCATATGGCTGGGCCTTAGATGTTAGCAATCGTCCACTTAATAGTTGTTTTGTGAACTCTAAGTACTCGGACGCGTTTCTCTTCTTGTAGTGGTGCAAGGCCCATTTCTATTGTAACTAGCAAAGGATCTTTGTCACCCAAAAACACATGCCTCAAATAATCTGGAAGTAGCTTAAGCTCTAAGGTATTGGCTTTCATCACAGAAGGAAGAAGTTTCTCATTAGATAAAGGCAATTCAATATACGAAACATCATACCTGTTTGTGATTATAGCTATAGTCTCATCTAAGCATGCCATAGCTTCCTCCATTTCTTTGGACACTTGTATCAACCTTCTTGGTTCTTTGGAATTTTCTGTCCCTATGTGCTCACTCATTGCCTCGAAAATACTGAAACGGATCACTTTGCCATCAAACTCCATGGTGAAAGTGCCATAATGATCATCAATCGTGATTCTAGCAGTTTTCGAGAATGGTCTCCCTAAAAGAATCGGTGTTGGATTAGGAGATGTCTTATCCTCTATTTTAAGGACATAGAAGTTTGCTGGAAAAACCAATTGATTCACCTACACAAGCACATCTTCCATAACACTTTTGGTAAGTTGAATGGTAATATCAGTTTCCGCAAAAGGTCCAAGATTTAAAAAAGCATAAATAGAATATGGCATGATGTTAATAAATGCTTCTAAATCTAACGTAGCTCTTTCAAACTTAGTTTTACCAATGGTGCATGTAATGGTGAACGTACTTGAATCTTTGTATTTCGAAGGAATTTTTCTTTGTAAAACAGTTGAAACATTTTCCCCCATACTTACCTTCTCATTTCCTTTCAACTTTCTCTTGTTGGTGCATAACTCCTTGAGAAATTTTGCATAACGAGGTAATTGCTTGATAGCATCCAGAAGTGGTATATTTACCTCAATCTTGCGAAAAGTTTCCAAGATTTCCTGTTCTTGTTCCTTCTTCTTCGATTTTACAAATCTACTAGGAAAAGGTGGAGGAGAAACATATGAAGGAATGAGGGTTGTAGGATTTACCTGAGAAGTCAATGTTATGTTCGTGGTGGAAGTGGTGTCATCTCCTTCATCAGTTTGTGATTTCCTTGGCAAGATATCTAATTGCTCTCCACCTTGTGAAGTTATCGCACTAACAGTCTCTCCTGGATTGATCACCGCTTGAGAAGATAATTTTTCTGAGTCTTGGCCCTCGAATTTGCTCATGCTAGTAGCCAATTGTCCCATTTGATTTGCCAGGTTTTGGATACTTGCCCCAGTTTCCTGCTGGAATTGCATTGTGTTAGTGGCAAGTGCATTAACAATATCTTCGAGAGACATACCTGAGTTTTGCGAAGCTGGTTGCGGTGCTGGATGTGGCATTGGTGGTGGTTGCATTTGAAATGGTTGCTGCACTCTAGGTTGATTGAAACTTTGTGGCCGATTTGGTATCACATTTGGAGTGATTGGTTGATGATTCCAGTAACTGAAATTATGTTGATCTTCCCATCCAGCATTGTAAGTGCTAGAGAAAGGATCATACCATTGCCTCGTTTGTCCTGGAAATCCACCCATGGCATTGGCTTGTTCCATATATTCTTCTTGTAAAGTTGGATACATGTCGATTGGATGCTCCATCGTAGAATATATCCCACATTCATAAGATTTTTGCATATCTCCTACAGCCATGTTTTCCACAAGAGAGGTTAGCTCAGAAAGTTGTTGTTCAATGTTCGGAGTGCTTACCTCATTTACTCTCCATGGTACTTGTGGCTCAAATCCGCTACTGAATTGATAGAAGTTTACTGCCATGTTGTCTAAACACAAACAATCAGAAAAGAAAAACAAAGAAAATATGAATCAACAATGAAAACAAAATAACAAATCGATTAGAAAATCAATCCCCGGCAACGGCGCCAAAAACTTGATGCGTTCGAAACTAGCAAGTATACTAGTCGCACAAGTAATAAAGTGATAAGTAAGATATCGTTCCCACGAGGATTGATTCTAATTGAATTTGTTATTTCCAGCAACAATAAACTAAACAGGGGGGATTTTTGTTGAATGATTTACTAAATGAAATAAGAATGCAAGTAAAGAATAACAAAACAGAAAGTAAATTTGAATGAAAAATCAATGGGAGAAAGCTGGTTAAGGGATCCTTCTCTACCACAAGATATGGATTTGCGAATTAATTGTAGAATTGTCATCTAATTACAGCATTGAAGTTATCAACCGTAGATAATAACAAGCTCTATTACCCCAATCTTTCCTTACTTTGTTGTTAAATAAAACAAGCTCTTTATTTAATCTCTATCCATTAAACAACCTAGAACAAGCTCTCTGAGTTTAATTCAATGGATGCATTATGATAAGAAAGATAGGTTGATCTAAGCAATAAACACACAAGCTCGGATTATTTAACTTAGGTTATATTCTCCAATTGTAATCTCTGATCACAATTTTGCTACTAATGATTAGAAATTCAAGACAATTACGGATCAAGATTTCTAGTCTAGCAATAAATCACAACCAGATTATATTCAGTTGGCCACTCAAATACAATCAGCAAGCAATCATAAGCATTAAATATGGGAGAATACAAGCAACTTCAATTAGAGAATTGGATAACAATTCCTTACACAATCAACTTACAAAAACCATATCAGGGGCTTTGAAATCACCCTCAAACCAATTCAGATTCAGTTACACATGTTTAAGAACGTGGTAAATACAATACAACATGGAGACATTCCAGAAAATGAAAGGGAAGGGAAAAACATAGCAAATTTGATGTAATTCTCTTTGGATTGTAGTTCTTCCTCTTTCCAAGCTTCCTTTCTCCTTCAAGAACTCCAAGAGATGAAAGAATTCCAGAGCTGCAGCCTCCACCACGTTCTCCCCTCTTCAAGTTATGAAATAAAACCCTAAAATGTGTTTAAATACTCTGCTACAGTAACGTGCTACAGTGTCCCGTATTATACATGCTACAGTGATGTGTGGAATTACATTTCTACACTTCTCACACTGTTTTGATTACAACTTTCGGTACACTGAATGGATTCATAAACCGTAAATTTCTCCAAAAAGTAGACTTCGAGAGCTTTTCAACGGTATATGATACGTCATCGGGTTCATTGTATATCAATACAATTAAATCCGAGAAGATGGTTGACTAGCAGAGGTGAAAATGAAGGGTTTTACTCCATTTTTGTGCAAGTTGCTCCAAAACTCCTACAAATATCAAAACCACACAAAAACATAAAAATACCAAGGAATATAGCAAAGAAACATGGACAAATTGATATGAAAGTAATACATAAATAGACACCTATCAATACAACCTAAACTCTACAATTTGATGTAGCAGCCTACATATGAAAATCGTATTGATATAACTACCCTCATTCTTTTTTATTTTTTTCTCCGTCAGTGAATTTTTGTCATGTAGACTAGCACATCAGGTTTTAGAGTTTGAGTTGTATGTAGGTTGTTAGTCTAACATTACTGAAAACAAAAACTCTAAAATATTTAACAATAGTGCTAACTTAATTACAACTCAAATACAATAAAAAAAATTACAACCTAATATGGCAACCTATATGGCAAAAATTAAGTGAAAGAAAAAAACAAAAAAGAATGAGAAAAGTTATATCTCCAGTGGGATTTTACAACTTATGCTGCCACATCAGGTTGTACACTTTGGGCTATATTTGGATTGTAAGTCTAGCGTTATTGAATATTTAATGCGTTTATATTGGTTTGTTAAAAAGAAAAATACTTCCACTCAATTGGATTGTTGAGCTGCTAAGCTCCCAAAGATATCCTACAAACGATTTTGGCAAAGTCAGCAAGTCGTCATAATATTTCGAGCCTAGTTAATTTTTTTTTTATATCATAACTTAGATTAAAATTAAGTTTTTAATAGCCTTTATTATCCAATAATTAAAGCCTCATAGCTCCACAACTACAAGTCAACAGTAAGTCATTAAGCAACCACATGGTTGCATCTTCCTTAGCTAATGTTTGTCGTTACCCGTATAATCTGTATATATATACATACAATAATATATTGTTTTCTATGGAAATTATATCTGCTCTTACAAAGTTTTCAAGTGAATGTTGAAAAGAGAAGATTATGAAGTGGCTTAATTATTGTGGAGATGAATTCTCTTAATTAAATAAATAATAAAAAAATATTGTGGACACCCACACTATTTAATATTTGATCAAGAAAGTCCAATTAAGATGTATAATTCTATATTTATGGCACTATAAGCAGGTTTATTGATTGGGTGTAATGCATGTATGAATTCTAAGCCATTAACCAATGTGAAACTCATGGGATGCAACAATTTTTCCTGAATTACTATTCATTGCATCAAACTTAATAAACTCTTTGATCCCTTCAATGATAATTTTGAAATTTTGATTGTTAAGAAACTATTTGACCTAATTAAAGGTTCAGCTATAACATTTCAAATTATGTTTTATTTTATCACACTCCCTCTCACATTAGGGTCTCATACCGATTAACGATTTTGACTCTAATATCATATAAAGAAATCACTAATGACTAATTAAAAAAAATTACGTTGATATATACGGTTTGAACTATAATATAATTTCAAATTATCTTTAGCTACAATAATTTTCTACATAAGACTTGCTAGACTCGATGACCAAAGGCAAAGATCCAACATCAATCTTCTCATCCGAATAACACAAGCCATAACCTAGAGGTTGAATAATTCATATATCTTTCTTTCAATTTCTTATATTACTTTTTAACTGTTCTAGTGAGACTCTTGGTCTCAACATTCATTATAATGATTATATTAGCATCTTTTTCATTAAACCCTTCTTTTATAGTTCAATATAAAGAGGCTTAGAGCATCTCTTTTTGGCAATAATCAGGCATGCGTTCATGCTTGTCCATTATTTCTATGTTCGATCATTGTAATAAAACGGTTCAAATCAAAGTCATACTTTTTAATAGGCAAAAGACCCACCTCAGGTATCGGGCGCGCAATCCCATTCCCACACAACCAACGGAAGAGTCATACAAATACTATATAATTTAAAGGTAAAACTAGAGGATATTACAATATATACATCGATGGCTTGAAAAAGGCAAAATATATACTAGCCAGATAAATCTAAGAATGTTGGTTAAGTAAAATTCATTTTTTGAAAGTTTGCCGATCGAGCCCAATTACAGCTTATAGTTTGGTAATTAATAATATAATTCTTGGAAAGTAGGCTCCTATGATTGTGTCAAAGGCCTCGTATATGTATGGCTTAAAAAGCCGCATATGATTGAGTCCCAAAGTTAGCTGCTACTTTGTTATTTCGTGGAGAGGATAGGAGACCGGAGTCAAAAAGAAGTCAATAAAAGCTAGACTCTCATGCATGCATGAATGCTTAATTTGGTCGCTCTATTATTATTTCACGCGCAGCTAGAACAGAGCAGAAGAGCCGTGTCCGCGTGTGCCTCTGCATTACGCTGTCTTGACGACTTTATTTAAAACTTGGACAAGAAATATTAGTTTATCTTCTCCGAAAATGGGGCCTTAAACCTAAAAATAATAATTAATGATGCATGGTCCATAGATGACCCACAATCTTATCAGAAAATTACTTTATTATTTTATACTGACAGTCTGCGGCTTTCTCCTTTATCTAATCATATTAGAAAATTATTATACAATGATCTTTGTATGACATGCATGTCATAAATTTAATAGTTTATTCACAGTAAAAATTTCGTAATGTAACTGCAAGATTTACTTTAAAACTATAAATATTAAGGTAAATCTTACATACCTCTTCTGAAGTTTGTTATATCTCACCAATATTTAAGAATAGGGGAAAGTTTATAAAATTTTCAAAATCACGATAATGAAATGGGATTCAGAAAAATTGTGCTTTTAATTAAAAATATTAGTTGTAGCCTCACATGCAATTTTTTTTATTTTTTTTATTTTTTACAGATTACCAGGCAGGAGCACACCTACACTTATAAACAATGCAGCTCAAAAGAAATATATAATTCCAACAAAATAGTGCACGTTGCAAAAGTCATATTTATCCTAATAAAAGTTTTATATTCTTCAAATATTTGAGTGTGATCTTCAAGTTTGATATTATAAGTTGCGTGTCTATTAATATTTAAGTTTCCAATTCTCCGGTATCAAATCAAAGAAGTACGACCGTGTAACAATTTATTTTATGTATGATAGAGTTTTCCTTTTAATAAATCTTGCCAGTTCTCATTTAATATTTAACTAAGTTTGTAAAAAAAATTAATATTAATAATTATCATAAAAATACTAAAAAATAAAAAGCTGTGAGAAAACTCCGAAATTTGGACCTGACCACTGTCCCATATATTAAGTCGAGCATTCTGAATATTTAATGATATTATTGAACGAACATTTGATTTTAAAATTCATCACTTCATTAATTTTGATATTAAATTCGAAAACTAGACCAATGGTGGGTAACTTTTTGATAATTAAATCAAAAGAATTTCTTTAAGTGAAATTTAGAAAAAAAAAAAAAGAGTGATTGTTGGTGATCTAAAAAGGCTTCTGTAATAGAATATTCCGATAAGAAACAAAAAATTTGAAAGTCAAGACGGTCCTCTCCTTTTTCAACATCAGAATCATTCTTGTTTACATTAATTTATATTAACTTGCCAAAAAAAATATGTGTATGCGCATATGCGATCATTTCATGTCGTTATCAACAATTGTTTAATACTAAATTGGCTTAAATTTTTTAAAACATGAGATCGTGATAGTGGGTTGTAGTTACGTTAGTCTTCTCTGAGGATTAGTTGTGGTGTGCATAAGCTGACCCGGACATCTCGATTACAAAAAAAAGAATCAGGCCTTTTTTTTTTTAAATATAAACATCCAATGTAAACACAAGAAAGGACTAGGTCAAGTTAAATATAATATGTTACATGCTCAAATTATTATCTTATTAGAGTTGTGCTTTATATTAAAGTTGTAATTAAGGAACTCAATAGTAATGAAAAGAATTCAAATCAAGCTGAATGAATATATATATATATATATATATATCAGGCATGACCCACGGTGTTTGACAATTTGAATATTAATTATCGGCTTCATATAATAGTAAATCTCCATTATATTTCTATGAAGGCTATTGCCCCTTATTGTTGAACTAAAAAAAAAAACCCTCGTAATTAATATGTATATTAATTATATATTTTTCTTAACTAAAAAATACTAACCAAGATTTGTATGAACTTAACCACTCTTATTTTTAATATTTTATTTTTTTATCAAATATTTTCAAAAACTCCGAGTAACACATTTTCAATTTAAAAAAACAAAAATAAACTGAAGAATACTTGGAAATTTTTTAAGCACCCTCTATCTATTAATGCATCTATGCATATGCATATGAATATTATACTTTCTCTATCCCAAAAAAGGGAACAAAGCCCTTTTTTTAACTCTCTATTAGTTTTAGCGCACAAATCTAGCTGAATTTGGTGTCAGACTTGGTGACCCACGCTTCTACGCAAGAAGGATCGTGCTCCTGCCAACCTGGCAGAGATGTTGCACTCCTATGCAAGTTGAGTTGCACCACTGCACAAAGACGAGAAAAGACGCCTTGTCTGTAGGCAAAGGCCTTACGCTCCTTTGCAAGGCACATTGTGCCGCGACGTCAATGATGGTTACTATTCACGATCAAGACACCATTTAAAGGCTTTCTATTCTATTTAAGAGAGGACTTCTGAATATTCTCTTGTAGGGTGCTAAGAAAGAGTGTTGTTCTTAGTGAGAGTGACTATTGTAACTCTTTCAATCCGTTTTTCTTTATAATGAAATTCCTTTACAGTTTTCCCAGTGGATGTAAGCTCTTCATGAACCAAACCACTTAAATCTTGTTGTTCTTTCTCTTGTGTTTTACTTGCTTGATCGCGTATTGTGTTGCCTTGATATCTCTATTGTACTCTGTTATTACTTGATTCTTAGGTGGAATTGGTTGGCAAAAATCCTAAACATAACAATCTGGTATTAGAGCATTGGTTTTGGCTTGTTTCCGCATACAACCTGTTTGCGAAAATTCCTAACTGAGATGTTATCACTGTAAAAAGGAAATCACTTCAAGCATGACCGTCTTGATTAGAAGAACAAAAAGGAAAAGAGAGTTAAGGATGGTGATGCAGCTATGGCATTAACATATGACTATAAAGGTGTACAGGTTTTGACAATGTCAGAAGTGAGATCTGATGGTGAGTGGATTCTCGATTCAGGCTGCACATTCCACATCTGTCTCAAGAAAGAATTTTTTTGCTTCTTATCAGTCTGTTGATGGGAAAAAAGTTCTAATGGGAAATAATGTAGCTTGTGATGTGGTAGGAATCGGTTGTATTTGAATTAAGATGTTTGATGGGTTTGTCAGAATCTTGAAGGAAGTGAGGCATATTCCTAGGTTAAAAAAGAACTTGATTTCCTTGGGCACGTTGGATAAAACAGGTTGTAAATACAAAGCATCATCTGGAATGTCACGTGTGACAAAGGGAGCACAGATTGTCATGAAAGACAAGATTCATAATGGCTTGCATGTAGTGTAAGAGGAGGTTTCAACTGGTGAACTAGCAATATGAGAAGCTTCTAATAGGGATAAAACCAAGCTTTGACATCAAAGGCTTGGTCATATTAGTGAGAGAGGTTTGAATGAACTGAGCAGTCAAGGATTATTGTGTGGTGATCAAATGAGTAAACTTGAGTTTTGCGAGCACTGTGTCTTTGGTCATACTACAAAGAGTACTCCTGATTATGTACATTTAGATCTTTGGGGTCCAGCTAGCAAGCCTTCACATGGTGTTAATAGCTATTTCTTGTCTTTGATTGATGATTATTCTAGGAATATGTGGATTTACTTGTTGAAACATAAGAATGAAGCTTTTGAAAAGTTTAGATTGTGGAAAAAGCTTATAGAAACTAAGACTGGTAAAAAGGTGAAGAAACTTAGGATAGATAATAGGCTTGAGTTTTGTAGTCATGAGTTTGATTCTTATTGTAAAGACCATGGGATTTTGAGGCATAAAATAGTTAGACATACTCCTCAACAAAATGGCTTAGCTAAAAGAATGAATAAGACTTTGAGGGAGAGAGTTAGGTGCATGTTTTCTAATGCAGGAATGGGAAAAGAGTTTTAGATAGAAGTTGTAATTACTACAGCTTATTTAGTAAATAGAAGTTCTTCTATAGCTATTGATTGTAAAACACTGGAGGAGATGTGGTGTAGTAGACCAGTAAGTTATGACAACTTGAGAGTGTTTGGCTACACAACATATGCACGCGTGAATGATGAGAAGTTAGAGCCTAGAGCATTGAAATGTATATTTGTAGGCTATGTTGAAGGTGCAAAAGGCTATAGATTGTGATACAAAACTCAGGGAGTATCAAAATCGATTATCAGTGGAGATGTTATCTTCAATGAAGATGAAATTTCGGGATTGACTGCGCAGCAAGGTGGAGTTTTTAGGTTAGACAAATCTGAGGCAACTAGTTTAAAGTTGTAAACTGTTGGTTTTGAGGTGGAGCCTGTAACCTTTGTTCATCAGTAAGTAATTGAGGATGCACATAAGTCTGAGTAACAACAACCATCATAGCCAAATTATAGACTAGCAAGGGACATAGAAAGGAGGTAGATCAGACATCCAAAAAGGTATGGGTATTCTGACTTTATAGTTTATGCTTTAAATACAGCTGATATGATTGATGGGAATAAGCCACTTACATACCTTGAGCCTGTGAGTTGTGATGGATCTGTCCAATGGAAAGAAGCAATGTTAGATGAGATTAATTCTTTGAATAAGAGTAAGACATGGGAAATTGTACAAAAGCTTGAAAAACAAAAACTTGTTGGTTGTAAATGGATTTACAAACACAAGGAAGGGTTATTAGGTGAGAAGCCCAGATACAAGGCTAGGCCAGTGGCTAAAGTGTTTACACAATGTGAGAGAATTGATTATAATGAGATTTTCTCTTCGGTAATAAAACACACATCGAACAGGGTTCCTCTATCACTTGTGGCATGTTTTGATCTTAAGCTTGAGCAGATAGATGTCAAAACTGTGTTCTTGCATCATGAGTTAGAAGAGAAGATCTACGTGAGCCAACCTAAGGGATTTGAACTTCCAAGTAAAGAATATTGTGTTTGCTTGTTGAGAAAATCATTGAATGGTTTGAAGCAAAGTCTAAGACAATGGTATCTATGGTTTAATACATTTATAATGAGTAAGGGTTTCTCAAAGAGTTCCTGTGACAGTTGTGTTTACTATAGGGGAACTACATGTCTGGATATGCTCTACTTACTCTTATATATTGATGATATGCTCATAGCTAGTAAGGCAATCCCAAAAGTTTTAGACTTGAAGGAGTTGCTACAGACTGAGTTTGATATGAAAGGCTTAGGAAAGGCTAAGAAAATATTGGGGATGGACATTCACAAAGATAGAGACAAAGGTACACTCTTCTTGTCTCAGAAAAACTATCTTGAAAAAGTCTTGCATCGGTTTAACATAGGTGATGCAAAGGCTGTTTGTGTACCATTGACAGTGTATTTTAGACTCTCATATAAGCAGTGTCCCAAGATAGATGAGGAGAAACTTCAAACGAAAAGGATTTTGTATGCAAATGCAATAAGGAGTGTCATGTACTTGATGGTATGCACTCATCCAGATATTGCATAGGCTGTATCCATTGTCAACAAGTTTATGACAAATTCAAGTAAGGTACATTGGAAGCAATAAAATGATTGTTGAGATACTTGAAAGAATCAATCAGTAGAGGATTGACGTTTGATAAAACAAAACAAGAAGGGACAGTTTTGGAGGGCTTTATTGATGCGGATTATGTAGGAGATCTTGATAAACTGAGATCTCAAACGAATTATGTGTTTACATTTGATGGAGAATGTGTTAGTTGGAAAGCTCAGTTGCAGTCCATTGTTGCTTTATCAACTATGGAGTCTAAATATATAGATGTTACTGAAGCTATAAAGGAAGCTTTATGGTTAATGGGTTTGGTAGCTGAACTTGGGGTGTCACAAAAGTCTATGATTGTGTTTTGTGATAGTCAAAATGCTATACATCTAAGAAAAATCAAATGTATCATGAACGTAATAAGCATATTGATGTGGGGTTGCATTTTGTTCGTGATGTTGTAGCAAAATCGCCTATAAAAGTGGAGAAGATTCCTACGAAAGATAATCCAGCTATTATGGGTACGAAGATAGTACCATTGAGTAAGTTCTTGCATTGTCTAGATCTGTTAAAGGTCCAGAATGAGGTTCCTTGATGAGTTATGTTGAGGGAAGACTGTAGTGTGTTATGAAGATACAGGATTGAGATCCAAGGTGGAGATTTGTTAGTTTTGGCTTACAAATCCTAGCTAAATTTAGTGTCAGACCTAGTGACTGTGCTCCTGCACAAGAAGGATCGCGCTCCTAGGGAACTCGGCAGAGATGTTGTGCTCGTACGCAGGGTAAGTTGTGCCACCATACAACGAGGGGAAAAGACACCTTATCTTCAGGTAGAGACCTTTCGCTCCTATGCAAGGCACATTGCACTACAGTGCCAATGGCGGTTACTGTTCACAACCAGGACACTATTTAAAATTTTAAATGCTTTCTTTTCTATTTGTGAGAGGACTTCTGAATATTCTCTATAGGGTTTCTAGGAAAACGTGAAAGGCTAAGAAAGAGTGTTGTTCTTAGTGAGAGAGAGTATTGTAACTCTTTGTAATCCGTTTTTCTTTATAGTGAAATTCTTCTACAGCCTTCCCAGTAGATATAGATTCTTCATGAATTGAACCACTTAAATCTTGGTGTCCCTTCTCTTGTGTTTTACTTGCCTGATTGCTTATTGTGTTTCTTTGATATCTCTATTATGCTCTGTTATTACTTGATTCTTGGGTGGAATTGGTTGGCAAAGATCCTTGGTTTCACACTCTGTATACAAGTTGTAAACCCTTCTTATATCATTAAACTATGTAACTTTGTGAACTTGATTTGCATGAAAAGGAAACTAGAATACATGTAAAACACTATGGAAATTTAAGATGGATTTTGATTACTCTTAAATTTACAAATATAAACCTTAATTTCTCAACCATAATTTAGAATTAATTTATAGTTGAAGAGCAAAATTAAAATAAGATGAAAAAAATAAAGAGATGGCAAAAGAAAATAAGATAATTGAGTTAAAAAGATGGTAAAAGAAAAAAAAAGTAATATATCAATGGCAATATTCAATAGTGGAGAGCAAATAGCACCACTCATATATTACTTCTTGATATGGGTCTTCTTATTGCCCCTAACACACAAACCCAACCCCAACACCCCCCCTCCCCCCCCCCCCAAAAAAAAAAAAAAAACCAATCCAAATAAACTTTTAGGCTATACAATGGTAACCAAATAATTTATAGTTTAGATTGGGTTTATTTTTCATTTACCGACCTAATTGAAAACCAAAGGTTAGTCTTTATAAAATTATGTCTATATGTGTATGTGTATGTATATTATCTTTTTCGGAATGGTAACTCAAAACAATAAACTATGCATATATTTCTTTATTGGTTTATACAATTATGTGAAAACTATTTAATTTTACCTCCTAAACCATAGATATATTTTTTATGTTTAATATAATTAAGAGTACATAAAATTTACATACAAATGGATGTAACAAAAAATTAACAAGATTTAAAATAAAAAAGTAAAATAAGCCATCATCACTATTAAAACTCTATTTTATTGGAGTGAGCCTATATTACTCTCTACCCATTTTCTAAATACACCTCAATACTAAGATTTGAAAAATTAGATTTTGTTGTCTTATCTTTTTATTTCTAAAAAGAATCAAACATATATTCAATAGATTAACGCATAATTGAATGAAAAATTACTATAATAAATTAAACTCTCTTTATGAGAGATATTAATAAATCAATATTTAAAAAAATTATCTAGTCAAGTTTTGGTAATTTTTTTAGTATTGTGTTTGTTATTAAATTTAATATTAGTCTATATACCTAATTAAGTTACATCGACAAGGTCGTTTGTAAAACTCTGAAGTTAAAGCGTTAAGAAACTTACCATTTTAAAGTCTAACAGAGACACATTAGAAATGTATATATTTATCTTCACTCTTTTTCATTAGTCCAGTAGATCAAACTGGTTGACAAAAGAGAAGTATAAAAAAAGAAATAATTAAACTAATGTTGAATTGAAGGACCTAGCTTACATAACTTTCCAAAAAGATAAACACAAAACGAAGAAAATGTCAAGAAGACTTCAAGTCATGCACATGGTAGCGCATCTAAAGATATGATTTTGGGAAAAGTATTCGTCTCAAGGTGAGACTATGAAGCAAAATTTGATGAGAAAGTGAAAGGCAAAGGACCACTGTCAAGGCTTGTGGTGGGTCGTGGCCTCCATAAAGCAAGCTGTTGAGAAAGAGGCAGCCGTGATTGCAACAGTTATGACCAAGAATTTCCACTGCATTACAATGTCATCAAGTTATGACCAAGAATTTCATCTTTTGTTCATCGTTAATCGCAGTTTTCTCCGCCTTCTCTTCAATTTCGCCGCGAAACTCAACACTTGAGACCCCACCGCGCAAAATAATTACATTTTAATTTCTTTTTTTTTAGAATATATTTACTATCGGGTAGCATGGGCGGACCTAAGATTTTAGTTACAAATTTCAATTTTTTTTTATTTGAAACTTTCTTTAGTTTTCTTTCAACTTCTTTTCATACATGTTATTTAATAAACATAGTTACTCATTGTAAGAATATATTGCAAAAAAGCATGTCTTGATAAAAAAAAAATAGATTTGCTTTTTGTAACTAGAAATTTGAAGAATTCAAGAAAAAAGGAAGTTTGAATATGAAAAAATTAAGTTTTTCTTAAGAGTGAAAGAGTAAAAATAATAAAAGAAAGAAATGCATATAAGATAATCATAATATAAAATATAAATGTGACACTTAATAATTCATTAATTATTTATATGAATATGTATAATTATAACTTATCTAGTAAAATCATAATGTACCTTACCTTCTTTTTCTTTTTTCTGTTGGATGGGCCAATATGCACAATTTTTAAACATCTAAAAATAAAATAGTATATCTTCCATAATGAATTAAGGACCTACGGTTTGGGCTGGAGGGAGGCCTCCCCTCGAGCCCACACGTATGTCCCTCCTTGTCGGTTAATCCTATATTAATATGTACTCATATTATCAAGGCAAAGTCAGAGCCATGATTTGATGGTTAGCGGCCAATAGTAAAAAACAAATATTAACATTAAGCAGAGCAGAGCAAACTGAGAAAAATACGAATGTATGAACTAAAATGTACCAAAAGTTTAACTTTTTGTAAATTATTTTTTTAAAAAAGAATTGTATCATTTTATTTTAAAGATCATTTGATAATGCATTTTATGATTGATATTTTTTTAAAAGAAGTAAATTATTAATTAAAAACCATTAAATGTAAGATCACAATGATTCTCGTAATGATATATAGTCTTATATGGGCATTACTTAAGGTGTATCCTTACGTTAAAACTAACCTTATAAAAATCTTTTAATATCATATTTAATGATTAAAAATATTTCAAAAGAAGTAATTTATTGATTGAAATAATTGAATGAAGTGCCAAAATAAATTTTGGAATATGATCATATAGTTTTTAGAAGGCAAGACAGAGTCTTTAAAGTGTCAGTGTATACCCTAAAGTTAGTGGCGGATCTACATAGGGACTCAGGGGGCCTAAGCCCCTTCTAAAAGTTAAAAAATTTATCTTGGTCCCCTTATTTTATATAGTAACTCTTATACCCATTTCTTAAAAAACTTAATTAATTTTAAGTTTTACACTATCTTTTCATTTTCTCAATTCTTTCATATATAAAAATCTTTCATCCATACAACAATATAAGTTTATATATTAATATAATTAATTTTTACTTTTTTATCCAATTATAGAATTTTGGATTTTTTTAATTCTTATTTATTTAGTTTGGTAGAAATTATATGTTTCTCTTCATGTTTTCTTTTATAGTCTTAAAAACTTAATTAATTGTTATTAGAAGAGTATAAATTTGGAAATATTGATGAACGATAATAATTAAATCTTTTTATAATTTTTAATACAATTAAATATCATTAAAAAATTATGTGTGAGAGACTTTTATTTTATTTCATTTGTTTGTAGTCTTTTTCAACCGAAAAAAATATATTATAAAATAATCTTCTTTGAACAATTTGATAAGTGTCTATTTATATATCATTTTCATATCAATTCGTCCATGTTTCTTTGCTATATTCCTTGGTATTTTTATGTTTTTGTGTGGTTTTGATGTTTGTAGGAGTTTTGGAGCAACTTGCACAAAAATGGAGTAAAACCCTTCATTTTCACCTCTGCTAGTCAACCATCTTCTCGGATTTAATTGTATTGATATACAATGAACCCGATGACATATCATATACCGTTGAAAAGCTCTCGAAGTCTACTTTTGGAGAAATTTACGGTTTATGAATCCATTCAGTGTACCGAAAGTTGTAATCAAAACAGTGTGAGAAGCGTAGAAATGTAATTCCACACATCACTGTAGCATGTATAATACGGGACACTGTAGCACGTTACTGTAGCAGAGTATTTAAACACATTTTAGGGTTTTATTTTGATAACTTGAAGGGGGGAGAACGTGGTGGAGGTTGCAGCTCTGGAATTCTTTCATCTCTGGAGTTCTTGAAGGAGAAAGGAAGCTTGGAAAGAGGAAGAACTACAATCCAAAGAGAATTACATCAAATTTGCTAAGTTTTTCCCTTCCCTTTCATTTTCTGGAATGTCTCCATGTTGTATTGTATTTACCACGTTCTTAAACATGTGTAACTGAATCTGAATTGGTTGAGGGTGATTTCAAAGCCCCTGATATGGTTTTTGTAAGTTGATTGTGCAAGAAGTTGTTATCCAATTCTCTAATTGAAGTTGCTTGTATTTTCCCATATCTAATGCTTATGATTGCTTGCTGGATTGTATTTGAATGGCCAACTGAATATAATCTGGTTGTTGTCTATTGCTAGACTAGAAATCTTGATCCGTAATTGTCTTGAATTTCTAATCCTTAGTAGCAAAATTGTGATCAGAGATTGCAATTGGAGAATACAACCTAAGTTAAATAATCCGAGCTTGTGTGTTTATTGCTTAGATCAACCTATCTTTCTTATCGTAATGCATCCATTGAATTAAATTTAGAGAGCTTGTTCTAGGTTGTTTAATGGATAGAGATTAAATAAAGAGCCTGTTTTATTTAACAACAAAGTAAGGAAAGATTGGGATAACAGAGCTTGTTGTTATCTACGGTTAATAATTTCAATGGTGTAATTGGATGACAATTCTACAATTAATTCGCAAATTCATATCTTGTGGTAGAAAAGGATCCCTTAACCAGGTTTCTCTCATTGATTTTTCAATCTGTTTAATTTGCATTGTGTTATTCTTTACTTGCATTAATATTTCATCTAGTTAATCAATCAACAAAACCCCCCTCATTTAGTTTATTGTTGCTTTCGAATAACAAATTCAATTAGAATCAATCCTCGTGGGAACGATATCTTACTTATCACTTTATTACTTGTGCGACTAGTATACTTGCTGGTTTCGAACGCATCAAGTTTTTGGCGCCGTTGCCGGGGATTGATTTTCTAATCGATTTGTTATTTTGTTTTCATTGTTGATTCATATTTTTGTTTGTTTTTCCTTTTTGATTGTTTGTGTTTAGACGACATGGCAGTAAACTTCCATCAATTCAGTGGCGGATTTGAGCCACAACTACCATGGAGAGTAAATGAGGTAAGCACTCCGAACATTGAACAACAACTTTCTGAGCTAACCTCTCTTGTGGAAAACATGGCTGTAGGAGATATGCAAAAATCTTATGAATGTGGGATATATTCTACGATGGAGCATCCAATCGACATGTATCCAACTTTACAAGAAGAATATATGGAACAAGCCAATGCCATGGGTGGATTTCCAGGACAAACGAGGCAATGGTATGATCCTTTCTCTAGCACTTACAATGCTGGATGGGAAGATCAACATAATTTCAGTTACTGGAATCATCAACCAATCACTCCAAATGTGATACCAAATCGGCCACAAAGTTTCAATCAACCTAGAGTGCAGCAACCATTTCAAATGCAACCACCACCAATGCCACATCCAGCACCGCAACCAGCTTCGCAAAACTCAGGTATGTCTCTCGAAGATATTGTTAATGCACTTGCCACTAACACAATGCAATTCCAGCAGAAAACTGGGGCAAGTATCCAAAACCTGGCAAATCAAATGGGACAATTGGCCACTAGCATGAGCAAATTGGAGGGCCAAGGCTCAGAAGAATTATCTTGTCAAACGGTGATCAATCCAAGAGAGAATTCTTGTGCGATAACTTTGCAAAATAAAGAGCAATTAGATGTCCTGCCAAAGAAATCACAAACTGATGAAGGAGATGACACCACTTCCACCATGAACATGACATCATCTTCTAAGGTAAATCTTAAGACTCCTATTCCTTCTTATGTTACTCCTCCACCTTTTCCTAGCAGATTTGCAAAATCAAAGAAGGAGGAACAAGAACATGAAATCCTGGAGACTTTTCATAAGATTGAGGTAAATATACCACTTCTGGATGCTATCGAGCAAGTATCTCGTTGTACAAAATGTCTCAAGGAGTTATGCACCAGTAAGAGAAAGTTAAAAGGGAATGAGAAAGTAAGTGTGGGGGAAAATGTTTCAGCTGTTCTACAAAGAAAAATTCCTCCGAAATGCAAAGATCCAGGTACGTTCACCATTCCATACACCATTGGTAAAACCAAGTTTGAAAGTGCTATGTTAGATTTAGGAGCATCTATTAATGTCATGCCATTTATTTATGCTTCTTTAAATCTTGGACCTTTTGCGAAAACTGGTATTACCTTTCAGTTTGCTGATCATTTTAATGCATATCCCAAAAGAGTTGTGGAAGATGTGCTTGTGCAGGTGAATCAATTGGTTTTCTCAGCAGACTTCTATGTCCTTAAAATAGAGGATGAGACATCTCCTAATCCAACACCGATTCTTTTAAGGAGACCATTCTCGAAAACTGCTAGAACAAAGATTGATGTTCATGATGGCACTCTCACCATAGAGTTTGATAGCAAGGTTATCTGTTTCAATATTTTTGAGGCAATGAGGTACCCTAGTAACTTACATTCTGTTTTTACAGTTGACGTTATTGATTCTTTGCCACAACAATGTTTTGAGTTAACTCGCAAGAATGGATTGGATGTAGCCATTAGTGAGCACATAGGGACAGAAAATTCCAAAGAACCAAGAAGATTGATACAAGTGTCCAAAGAAATGGAGGAAGCTATGGCATGCTTAGATGAGACTATAGCTATAATCACAAACAGGTATGATTTTCGTACATTGAATTGCCTTTATCTAATGAGAAACTTCTTCCTTCTGTGATGAAAGCCAATACCTTGGAGCTTAAGCTACTTCCGGATTATTTGAGGCATGTGTTTTTGGGTGAGAATGATACTTTGCCAGTTACAATAGAAATGGGCCTTGCACAAATACAAGAAAAGAAACTCGTCCAAATACTTACAGATCACAAAATAGCTATTGGGTGGACGATTGCTAACATCCAAGGCCCAGCCATATTCATGCACCAATTCTTGTTGGAAGAAGGATCCAAGCCCACTAGAGAAGCACAACAGAGATTGGATCCTCCCATGATGGAACCAACGTCGGGCTGAGGACGTTAAACCAAGCGCTTATTGGGAGGCAACCCAATGTTTTTGAAAAATAAATTAAAAAAAAGAAAAGAAAAATAAAATGAGGTAATAATGATCAATTTTTGTGTCTCAAGGTGATTCCTTTCGTAGACTATCAAATTGACCAGGTTTTATCTCTCTTTGCCATCTGTCTTATTTGTTTTTATATTTTTTTTACTTTTTTTTTACTTTTGTTTGATATCGTGTTGTTATCTCTTTTATGTATCTTTAGTTTCGTTTCTGCTCTTTTCTTTTCCTTTGTTTTGTTTAATTTGATTATTCCGTACTTTGAACTCATTTGTGCAACAGCTTGAGGAAGCATCGAAACAAGAATTGAAGCCATTGCTTGAAGGTTTGAAGCGTGCATATCTTGGAGAAGAATAGACTCAAACGAATTACTGGTAATATCTTTCCTTTTCTCTTCTTCAATGGATGCCGATATCTTTCTGTCGAACCTTCGTAAATATTTTCCCTCACTTCCTCAAAATGCTGTGTCCAAAATTTATAAAATACGGATGACTAGACTTTGGGCGTTGATGCTCCTAAATGTGCCTGCTGATATCCGATGGCTTATCGAAGCCAAGGTGAGATTGTCCGGTGAGCCGGACATTAATCTCGCAAAAAACATGCATGGTCTAGGAAAGAGCTACTACGCCAAGAGGCGAAGAGCGAAAAGGTTACAAGTATGTTATAAATGTGCTAGATGGACTTGTAACCAGACTTGTCGTTCATTAGGTTTTGCGTCCAGGAATAGAGAAGATAAACTTTCATTTATTAAGAAGGGTTTGAGTAATGAGTCGCTGGATAATGTTTTGTTAACTCTCGAGTCACATTCTTGTGGACTTGTTCAGCGTGAATTGCTTAATCTATGGACACAATTCGTGATGAATTGCAGTGTTATAGTCTAGGGAATCTGACTAAAAATGACCCTGTTTGCCAGTTTATAAGAAAACTGGATGGGAAGCAAATCCCCGACTCATAGAAGGCGTTTCAGCCGTTACTGGACGTAAAACCAGAGGAAGATATGAGCCACAATCACAACTACTTGTATATTTGAATGTGTGTTGTTGTTGTAGAATTTTTTTTCTTGTTTCGTTTGATCTGATTATCAATGTTGTTTTTGTGTTTGTTGTTGTTTGTTGATTTTGTTTGTTTTAATTTCAAGTTTTCTTTTTGACAAACCATATGACTACCCTATGGCATAAGTACACGTGGAAGACAAGTGTGGAGGTTTTGTCAACCTCCACCGAAAGTGTATCTTCATTTTTAATGCTTCACGTGGGAGACAAGTGTGGGGGTTTTGTCAACCCCCGTCGAAAGTGTATCTCCATTTTCCATGCTTCACGTGGGAGACAAGTGTGTAGGTTTTGTCAAACCTCGCCGAAAGCATATCTCATTTTTTCAAATTTTGGGGCGATAAATCTGCATCGAGCATCCCCCACCGAAATTATGTCCCCATGTGTCAAATTTGAGAGTTTTATGTTGTATACATCCATTTTGCATATTCTCAAATGTCATTTTATAACCTGTCTTGCACTTGAATCGCATAATACCTAACGTGCATCATTGTCTTACACAAGTTTAGAGCACTTGTAGAAATGGAGAAAACACCAATTCGGCGATTTCAAAATATATGCGTATTTTATGGATCGCAATTTGGTAAAGATGGAGAGTTTACAACAGCAGCTCTTGATCTTGGTAGGACATTAGCTGCGAGGGGTATTAATTTGATTTATGGAGGGGGTAGTCTTGGTTAATGGGGTGTGTGTCAACAGCTGCATCCCTAGGAGGGAGCAAAGTTCTCGGCATTATCCCTAAACCATTAGCTGTACGAGATATCGTAGGCAACACAATCGGGGAAGAGTTACAAGTCTCTAGCAGGCATGAGCGTATTGCACATATGGTTGTTAAGTCCGATGCATTTATAGCTTTGCCTGGTGGTTATGGTACATTAGAGGAGATATTTCAAATCACCTATTGGGCACAGCTAAACATCCATCGGAAACCCATTGGTTTGTTAAATGTCAATAATTTTTTTGATGGTTTGTTGTCTTTCTTGATCAAGCAGTAGAAAAAAACTTCATCTCACAGTCGGCGAGGCAAATCCTGGTTACAGCTTCAACTGCAGGGGAGTTAATTGACAAATTACAAGCATTCGTCTATTCGCCTTATCCAACAATATCTCGGATAGATTGGTTTGGAGAAGGCAATAAGAGGCGTAAACTGGATTTAACGCTCCATCTATAATCTCTATCTACTGGTTTGCTTCATTTTTGTTTGCTTTCTCTTTATTGTGTTTATTTGAGTTTTCATGATTTTTTTTTTCAGGTTATTTCTTTCACCCCAGGTAATATTTTCTAATCTTGGTTTTAGAGTGGTGGCTTAAAAAGTTCAAGTTCTCTTGAAACGCATTCTGGATTTCTTTAATCCATAATGGCTGAATAAGGAGGCTTACTTCTAAACTTTTTAGTCCCATTCTAACTGACTTGTTTGTGTTTGCTGATTTGTTGGACTTTATTATTTGTGTTTTTATCTTTATCAGTTTCGATTTAAAAAAACATTGTGGAAAAACCTGAGAATGGCAGAATATGGGGTTTTTTAACCCTTGAAACGCATTCTCTCTCAATAAATCTGTAGTTTGTTTATTTCATGTTGTTTGAAGTGTCTTGTTTCTTGTTTTGTTCTTTCATAATAAAGGTATATAGGCTGGAAACCTTAAGTCTGCGGGCTACTGGTCCTAAGGATTGTTGAAATATACAATCTTGACTCAGGTGTAACAACGCCACGTACCTCTTTTCTTGCATTTTGTAGGTCGATGATAAGTAATGATTGAATTAAGAATAACTCTTGGAAAATGATAAATGATGCATGGATCTGTGTGCTTGAAATGTTTATTGGTTTTCGCTTTGCTTTTGATTCCTTGTGCAACATTGAGCACTGAGCTATTATCAATGAGTTAATTGTTCACTTAGAGAAAGTTTATGTAATTTAAATGTTTCTTCAGATTTCAATGAATTCTAGAACTTGTTTGATGGTCACTCGAGGTGAAATCCTAGACTGTGCAACATTGGGAAATGATTTAGGCCATCTTTGGACCGTTTGAGCCTTAATAGCCATCCTTTACTGAAATTGATCCCTAGTTACCCCTTTGAGCCTTTGTAAGCCTTTTTCTTTGTTAACTCACTAAAAGATTTCCTATCCTCAAATGAATTTGTTCCAAACAGTTTATCCCTTACCTATGAGCATGTAGATCATTCACAATTAAATTTTGAGCTATGTTCTTGTTTTGGGAAGTTAGAGGAGGTTGGGATGTGTCATGAGCAATACAAGTGAGTTCTATTGTGTTTAAAAAGAAAAAGAAAAACAGAAAAAAAAAAATCAATCTGTACTTATCGTCCACGTACTTACACATTGAGGATAATGTGTTGTTTAAGTGTGGGGGAGGGAAAGTGTAAAAAAAAAAAGGAAAAAAAAGAACAAAAGAAGAAGAATAAGAGATCTATACCCTTAAATGTTCTTAAAAAGAATGAAACAACAAAGTGTGGGGGTGTAGTTTTCTTTTGTTTTCTGCAAAAAAAAAAAAAAAAAGATTGAGTGTTCTAAATAAGTTTGGGGGAGTAACCTGGTGAATTTAAATGAAGTTGTGTTATAGGGTTGAGCTCTACATAGTCTTGAATGATTTATGTATTTGTGGGTGATTTGAGCCAAATTATTATCCTTTATCATACCTTCACCCAAGCCAAACGTTACAAGCTTAATAAAGTCCTACTTGATCCTTGGGGTTGTGCATGTCTACATTAGTGGAGAGTGACTTGAAAAGCAGGCCTATGGAGTTCATTTATACACACATCTTCAATATTAATTATGATTCATTTTTATGTATAAACTCATCCGGGTTACAAGTGATTAGGTGAGAATGGCTCTACACACACACACTTGCGGAATTGAAATGAAGCGAAATTAATCTTTGAGATAAAATTCTTGATCAAGTGCATTATTTTGAAGTTTTCCTTGGGTTATAATTAAGTACAATCTTTGAGGCCTATTTGCTAGATGAAGCATTTGTGTATTTTAATTTTTTTGTTGATTCTGTTTCGGTTTAGTTTTATTTCATATTGTCGTAGTTGATCGAGGACTAGCAAAGTCTAAGTGTGAGGGAATTTGATAAGTGTCTATTTATATGTCATTTTCATATCAATTCGTCCATGTTTCTTTGCTATATTCCTTGGTATTTTTATGTTTTTGTGTGGTTTTGATGTTTATAGGAGTTTTGGAGCAACTTGCACAAAAATGGAGTAAAACCCTTCATTTTCACCTCTGCTAGTCAACCATCTTCTCGGATTTAATTGTATTGATATACAATGAACTCGATGACATATCATATACCATTGAAAAGCTCTCGAAGTCTACTGTAATCAAAACAGTGTGAGAAGCGTAGAAATGTAATTCCACACATCACTGTAGCATGTATAATACGGGACACTGTAGCACGTTACTGTAGCAGAGTATTTAAAAACATTTTAGGGTTTTATTTCATAACTTGAAGAGGGGAGAACGTGGTGGAGGCTGCAGCTCTGGAATTCTTTCATCTCTTGGAGTTCTTGAAGGAGAAAGGAAACTTGGAAAGAGGAAGAACTACAATCCAAAGAGAATTACATCAAATTTGCTAAGTTTTTCCCTTCCCTTTCATTTTCTGGAATGTTTCCATGTTGTATTATATTTACCACGTTCTTAAACATGTGTAACTGAATCTGAATTGGTTGAGGGTGATTTCAAAGCCCCTGATATGGTTTTTGTGAGTTGATTGTGCACGAAGTTGTTATCCAATTCTCTAATTGAAGTTGCTTGTATTTTCCCATATCTAATGCTTATGATTGCTTGCTGATTATATTTGGAATGGCCAACTGAATATAATCTGGTTGTTGTCTATTGCTAGAGTAGAAATCTTGATCCGTAATTGTCTTGAATTTCTAATCCTTAGTAGCAAAATTGTGATCAGAGATTGCAATTGGAGAATACAACCTAAGTTAAATAATCCGAGCTTGTGTGTTTATTGCTTAGATCAACCTATCTTTCTTATCGTAATGCATCCATTGAATTAAACTTTAGAGAGCTTGTTCTAGGTTGTTTAATGGATAGAGATTAAATAAAGAGCTTGTTTTATTTAACAACAAGTAAGGAAAGATTGGGATAACAGAGCTTGTTGTTATCTACGGTTGATAATTTCAATGGTGTAATTGGATGATGACAATTCTACAATTAATTCGCAAATCCATATCTTGTGGTAGAGAAGGATCCCTTAACCAGGTTTCTCTCATTGATTTTTCAATCTGTTTAAATTTGCATTGTGTTATTCTTTACTTGTATTAATATTTCATCTAGTTAATCAATCAACAAAACCCCCCCTCATTTAGTTTATTGTTGGTTTCGAATAACAAATTCAATTAGAATCAATCCTCGTGGGAACGATATCTTACTCAGCACTTTATTACTTGTGCGACTAGTATACTTGCTAGTTTTGAGCGCATCACAATTACAAATAGAAATTTTGAAATAAAATCTATTTGTTTGTTGACATCAAATTCAAAGAAAATTAATACTTTTTATAAATTATAATTTTGAACACTTATAATTTTAATGTCCTCCTATCTAGATATAATTTTATTATTTTTTAATAGATTCTCTTACCTTAAGTTTCATCAAGTAAATTATAAATATTCACATATCCAAAGTGCCCCCTCTCTCGTAAATTCCTAAGTCCGTCATTGCCTAAAATTGATGTTAATATATTATACTACCATAATTTATTTTAGCATTCTAATGGTATTATAATCTCGAATTATGTTTAGGTGTTGTTTCATGTTTCCTTTATTCAAATATGTTGCTTCATTAAAAAAAATTAAATTTATAATTTAAATCAGAACATTCTTCCTTGACAATGTGAATTATATCATCAAATCCAATAGCTCTTAAAAGAAGAAAAAGAAGAGAGAGAGAGTGGAGAGAAATTAACAGAAATATTATAGAGGATTTACTACTCCCAACGTAAGGTTTTTTTAATTAACAACTGAGTTTATCAATATGACAGATACGAATGATGAAAGTCTTACGCCACACATGCAAATCATTCATTCGGTAGTGAATTTTTATTTTTTTAGTTGTATAGCATTGGGTTGATAGCAGTGGTAGATCCAGGATTTTGTCAAAGGAGGGGCACCTTAGTATTTCTAAATTTATATAATTTTTTTGTTAAACAATACAAAAGAGAAAATTTATTGAAAATTGAAAAAAATATACACATAGATAGGGGATATAATGAACTTTACTCCTTAAAATAAATCCTAACATAATAAAACAAAATATAATATATTAAAATTTGATAGTTCGACAATTCAACAAATACAAAGTCATAACTGTCCCCTACGAGTTTTCATATTTTGAAAACGTTGCATGATTACCTCATTTTCAATGCTATCAAAAATATTCTTCTCAATGTATGCAAGCAAGCTATCGTTCATCTATTTATCTCTCATTCGATTGCGTGATTCAATCTTCACAATATTCATAGTAGAGAATGTCCTTTCAGCTGTGGCAGTTGCAATCGGTAGAATTAATGCCAATGACAAATGAAAATACACCAATGGATAAATTTTGTCTTTTTTTGTTTTAACCATTTTTTGGGCAAGACTAGAAATGTTTTTCAACTCTAAAAACTCACCATTAGAACGCATATCCACAATAAAGTTTTCAAGTTGATCTTCAAGTGCTTTGAGTTGAACTACTGAAAAATCTTTAGGATAAAATTGAGCAAGTCGTATAAGCTTCTGTTTATCAAAAGCAGAAAATAGATCACTTAGATTTAGACATGCTACACAAAGAAGCAACTCAATATTTGTTTCAGTAAAAAGATTATTTAGTTCCTACAACTGCATATCTATAACAGAAAAAAATATCTCAACACGATAATGATGCATATGTGTGATCGCTTGAGCTTTACATCTTGGTTTCCCTTGAGGCCAAAAAATATCATCCATGTTAGGAACTTCAATATTGTGTTTAGCACAAAAAGAGGAAACTTCATCCAATAACAGATCCCAACCATTTTCCCTCATCATTTGCGGCCTTTCCTTACAAACTCTTACTAACTCTATGGCATTCACAATATCTTGATCCTTTCTCTGTAAAGCTTGTGACAAATCATTTGTGATTCCTAATATTGTTTTCATCAAATGTAGAGAAAAAATAATATCAAAGGATTTGATAAAATTCAATACAAGCTTAGCCTCATATTTATGATCGGCATCACATCCATCCTCTGCTATCATCTCTATTATATCTACTACAGATGAAAACATATAAATTAAACTTATTAAATAATTGTAATGAGAGCTCCAACATGTATCACTTGGCTTTTTGATATTGATTCCTTGATTTAAGCCTCGTCCAATTGAAAGCTCTCCATTAGTGAGTGCTTTAAAATTAACTGCTGCATGTTTTCCTTGGAGAATATTATGACGTTTAGCTGATGCTCCAACAACATTAAACACATTAGCAATCCAAAAAAAAGAGCAGTAATTTCTGTATGATTTTTTGCCACAGCCACAAGAGCTAACTGAAGTTGATGAGCAAAGCAATGCACATAAAAAGCAGATTCATTATCTTTCAAAATAAGTGCTTTCAAACCATTCATGAAACCATTAAATAACCGCATATTCGCCCCGCAAAATAAATAAATAAACATTAAAAAAGTTTACATAAATTTTATTTGTAGAATACAGTAAAAAGAATTAATTATAGTGAGTGACGATATAACTTACTTAAAATGAAGGATAATTAGTTATGAGTCTTATATAACTGTGTTCAGTTGCACTTACTATAAAACGGGTATATGATTGCTTGGAAAATAAAAGCAACATACTGAGAACAATGAACCTGTAAAACTACATGAGAAGAACACTAAAAATTTGATTAAAATTTCATGTATAAAATAAAATAATAAAATATTAAATATAATAAATATAAACTCACTTGGCTATTGATTGTACTTGTCTTTTGTACCAATTCGGTGGCTGCAAGAGGAAAAAGTGAAAAAAGTTGTGTAAAGAGTAAAGCCAAATTAGGTTTTGTTTTTTTAAATAAAGGGATGTATTGTAACTATTAAAACTTAAGGGACTATAAGGAGATTTAATATTTTAGGAGGGGCCCGGGCCCCCTTGGGTCCCAATGTCGGTCCGCCCCTGGTTGATAGTAATATCGATCAGTATTTGAATTCTGATAAAACAAATTTGTGGGGATTTTTTCTTGAAATATCAAAACAAATCTTGGTCATTTGCTCAAAACATATTTAATTATTTGATCAAAAGAAATTTCAAAGTTTATAAGTCATTTCAGAGAAAAATTCACGTAACTCGCATTCTTATTAATGGGGTTATTTATTTGACAAGATGACTAACATATGAATTAAACTTTGAAAGATGATAACAATTCCAATAAATTACTTTAGTTAGCTCTATTATAGAAGAAAATTTGGTCATGTCCATTATATAAATTATTTATATGACATCATCCTATTAATATGTAATTTTAATTAAGAATAATATTATATTTATAACTTATTTATTTAATTAAGAATAATATTAATATGTAATTTATTTTATAATCAGAATTGATAAAATATTAGTAGATGGATAATTATCATGCCATGTAATTTAATCTTATTTATTTATTTTTATTTTTTGCTCATTTAATGATGTTTTATCAACTCATATTAAAAAAAAATTATTTATAGATGAGTTATAGGTATACCTTCACTAATTAAACTAAATGAGAAAAATTTTGATTCGGGGATAGTTATGAATCATTTATAAAAAAAATTTATTTCGCGCAATTTTATTTTAAAAACTAACGATAATGACTATTCACCTTTCAAGGTTAGGCCTTATTCTAGTTCAGGACTCGATGTTTTGGAAATAACCTTTTTGGCCTCTCACGTTTGTTTGTTGACGAAAAACAGTGAAAAAGTTAACCGAGTTAGAGGTATATTCGTAATCTTTGATATTAAAATATGAATGCAACGATTTTAATATTCTCTTACATTTATCCTCATTTATTAAATTATTAGTTAAAATATTTATTATAATAATTAAATATATAAAATCAAGAACTCGTTTCTCTGAACATTTTTGTTACTATTCACCATCAGTCGTCGACGAGTGGTATCTCACCTCACCACTAGACCATAGATCAATACCTCCCTTATCAGGGACGAAGCCACATAGTGACGAGCTGAGTTTGTAAAATTTTATGTAATCCCTTCAAGTTTGTATTCTAACACAACAAATCCTTTTTATATTTTAGATGATTTAAATTTTTAATTTATCTTATAATTATTTTTATTTTTAACGGCTTCAACAATAGTTATCTACATTAGCTATTAAACCTTAATATATGAAAAATTAATATCAAAATATATTTTTAATTTACAAGACTCCATATTAATTTTATTAATTTGTTAAACATTCAAGTTAAGAATTAAATTACAATACCTAACCTTCTATCAAGTTTTCCTTTATAATATATTTTACAGAAATACTTATAATTAAAAAATATATATTTTGTAAACAAAGAACCTATATATCAAATATTTTATTAAGATTTTTATTGATATTAATTGAACCCTATAAATAAATATAAAATTATTTATGAACTACTATTTTTTATAGTTTATAAATATTTTTTCTATTAAATTCTTAATTATTTCATCTTTTTAATATAAAAAATATATGAATCTAATAATAAATATGATTTTTTTATGAATAATTTTTCTAATGTCTTAATTTAATTTACCCCACTAGAGTAGATGCCTGGCTCCGTCACTGTCCCTTACAATTTTTCCTTCTTCACCGACCCCAAAAACCTGCCAGAAACCCTTCAAAATCCACAAAACCCAAACCTGTTCCACTGTCCCTCCGCTGCGGGTCCACTGTCACCACCCCTCCCAAAAGTCTCATCGGTGGCTGCGCATCAAAATCCAAGGTTCCTCATCGACTATTCTTCATCGAAGATTGCTTATTCACCACTTGAGTTGAGTTGTGGAGTTGATTTTGGGTTTTTAGAGGTTCTATGGTGGCTGGTGGTGTGCAATTATGGCTGGTAGTGTATGGCAGTGGATAATTTGTAATTGTGGTGTGTGTTGATGACTAATGTCTAATGAGTTTGTTTGAAGGGTGATTATGAGTCATGATTGTGGCTAGTGTTTTCTGTGAAGAGAGAGGTTGAAATTGTTGGAGATAAAATGTTTAAAATAAATATTTACACCATGAGTTACAATATTTATTTTGAGATTAATTTCATACGTTACAAGTATAATAAAAACATGAACGTTACGACATTTATTATTTGTAACGTTCATGCTTTTATTAAGAACTTATGGCTTGGAAGTTACAAGAATTAATTTGTAAGTTACCTAAGTTACGAGATTACTATATAAAGGAGTCTCAAAGGTTCTCATAAAAATATGAAATATTTTGAGTATTTGATGATTTTTTAGCAACCGCAACACATGAAGACAGGTTATTTTCTTCCGGTGATCGTGCTCATCGAGAAGATAGGTTGTGAGCACTAGGTTGTATCTTGGAGCCTTTGAGTACCAATATGACCCGCACGAGGGGAGGACTCTTTGGCTTTAGAACAATGCCTTCGACATGCCTCCCAAATGCTCAGGCCACTTGTTTCTTACTCTATCTCTTTATTTATTCTATTTATTTAATATATTAATCTAATTCATATTTTATTATTTCTTTAATATCTTATTGTTTGATTATATTATTTAAGTTTATTATAAATATTCCCAACAACCTAAAGCCAAAGAAGTACCTCATACATTTTAATGAAATGCAACGATATGACAATTAGTTATTTGTATTGTGTGAATATATATTATATATTATATGTATTGAATTATTGTTGACATATGATTATGAGTAAAATCTTATTGTCTATGATTAACATGTAAAAGAAAAATGAAATGCATCTTTATGGTGTTTTAATATATGCTACAAGTAACAAAAAAAAATGTTCATGTTTGATTATTTATATATTTTCTCGTGTATTTATTAACAAAATTTTAATGTTGAAATTGTTAAATACTAAAGTTGCAGTTGAAACAGTTTGAGCTAAATTGAACGGTAGCATACTTTCCAACAACTATCTTGTAAGTATATTACCTTAAAGATGTCAACGAGGTAACATAAATATTCTCGTTGTTGTTTTATTTAAACTATACAAATATTAATTATATTAAAGTTTGTTGTTTGTGACATTGGCTACTTATTAAATATATGAGAGTTATGTTTTGTATATATTAATATGAATTAGTTAAATGTCCAATTTATACATTACTTGCATACATTAAATTTTATTGCACAATTACATGAGTATATTAGAGACTCATTTAAGGATTCCATGTTGAATATTTTTTTTTTCTTTCAAAGAATATAGATGAGTTACATGTAGTAGTTTTATAATCAAAACTTTTTATGAGTTTTTATTATGGTCTAATAAATACTTCAGTTACAAATAAATAAATAAATATATATATATATATATATATATATTACTAAGTATAATTATTGTTTATGGTTATGAGTTAACTAAGAATGATTTATATATTAATTGAATATGTGTTTGCCTTGGAGCTAGCATGCATTTTTAAATGCATTCACAACCTCATATATATTTACAATGTCTTTGATATTTATCGCATATTATTATTGATTAAAAATTCAATTTATGAGTTACTTGCATATATCAAATTATTATGCCATAATAAAGCATGTGTTTTCAATATATATTTAATTAGAAACTCATATGTATGATAGTGTACTATTAAGTCATAGTTTCTTGTGGCTATCATGCATATTAGATGATGGCATCTAAATAATTGATTACTAGAGTATGTTAAGAAGACCGGTAGATTATTATGATAATTTATGTGATTGTATTAAATAGAATAATAGCATAAATGCTAATGGTTATTATTAAATACATATATGAGTTATATATATTATATTTACACGGTTTTAGCAATAAATATCTTATTAATGTGAGGATTGAAAAAATATTATTAATGTGGGGGTTTCTAGTTTTTGAGCAATTTCATATTTTGGTTCTTAATTTTGTACAATTAAGATGTCAATGATTTGAGTTTAGTTATTATTTTGATGAGTTTTAAAATTTAACTAATTAGTGCAGTAATATTTTATGAAGTTTTTGCTACTGTATTTAAAATGTTACTTAATACGGAGATTTTTTTTTTATGTGATGGTTGTTAATATTTTTTTTGATATTTGGAGAAAAAAATGATATCATAATTATTAAATGATTATTAATTTCGTGTATGAGTTTAAAAATATTATTGTTTATGAGGTGATTAAGTGCTCATTTAATTTTCTTTATAATCTCTTTGATATTCTTATGCTCTCTAATATTCTTTTTGTGAAATATTATTTAAGAGAGCTAGTGGAAGCATTCATCAAAATAATGGGAACAAGTTCTCAAAGATAAAATCAATGAGATTTTATACAATTATAAAGATTTTTAGCATGCTAATTAATTAATTAAATTATCGAGGGGGATGTACTTAAGCCCAAAAGGGAGTCCCCTAGGGAAGTAACCCAACCTCTGTGATTGGAGATCCCATGAAGGAGATTCAATGGGTAGGAACAATCCGTATTGTGTGACTTGTTAAGCACAACTATAAAAACATATCTTAGAGGTAATATGATCACGCTCATCCCTATGGCAAAGTGCATGTTATATGTGATGTTAGGAAGGATATTTATCCTGAATGAGTCCAAAGGCTAGATACTCTTGCGAGGTATAGGTCACATATACCTTTTGAGGACTCATCTAAGTGAGAGCGTCGTGAGGGCCGCGACTGTGAGAATTGGGTTGTTCTCTAAAGCTCTCATGAGAATCAAGATTGAGCGCATGGCCATTAATAGCGCTAACCCGCCAAAACCATGTCTTCGTCGATATTGTGTGTGTGATAGTTTGAAGTTTGATCAAGAAATCGAGTTCAAGACTTTGTTCACTCAGGTTTCTCAAATGGATACTATTAACACTAAATGTAGGTTCAAACCCGAAAGGTACATATACCCATTGCATAATAGAATGTTGCTCTTTATATATAATTTTTATTTTATGAGTATTTTTATCTTGATATTTTATTTTATAAAGCTTTAAAGTTTTAAACCTTTTGTGGGGGACTGTTGGAGATAAAAGGTTTAAAACAAATATTTACACCATGAGTTACAATATTTATTTTTGAGATTAATTTCATACGTTACAAGTATAATAAAAACATGAACGTTACGACATTTATTATTTGTAACGTTCATGCTTTTATTAAAAACTTGTGGTTTGGGAGTTACAAGAATTAATTTGTAAGTTACCTAAGTTACGAGATTACTATATAAAGGAGTCTCAAAGGTTCTAACAAAAACATGAAATATTTTGAGTATTTGATTATTTTTCAGCAACCGCAACACATGAAGACAGGTTTTTTTCTTCCGGTGAGGCTGTGAGCACTGGATTGTATCTTGGAGCCCTTGAGTAACAATATGACCCGCACGAGGGGAGGACTCTTTGGCTTTAGGATAATACCTTCGACATGCCTCCCAAATGCTCAGGCTGCTTGTTTCTTACTCTATCTCTTTATTTATTCTATTTATTTAATATATTAATCTAATTCATATTTTATTATTTATTTAATATCTTGTTGTTTGATTATATTATTTAAGTTTATTATAAATATTCCCAACAGAAATGTGAAGCTTGAGAAGCCAAGACTTGAAATTATGTTGTATTTATAAGAAGGGAAAGTGGGAATTGAGAAGAGAGCTTTGGAACTAAGTGTTTGGGTTATGGTGGTTTTTAGCTTTTTTTTTTTTTTTTTTTGGTGGTGCAGAGGTGAGATTGGTGGATGGGCTGGTCTATGGTGGCGATGGTTGCTTGCAATTAATTTTAAGAACTTTGCTTGTATTATTTTCAGTTCTTTTGTTGTAAGCTTCATGGACAATTTCAATTCCAAGTCCAAAAGATTTCGTGGCTTGTCTCATCTTCAATATTAAACCTTTCTTCAATCCTACCGTCTTTTGCACAAAGACTCAGGCACTTGGAGTCTTAAGTGCCCAAGCCCGAGATTTTCTTCCCTCCTTTGTCCGAATCCCGTGTCCAGGGAATTGTTATTTGCTCCAAAAAGCTTGGGATTCACTCGAGAGTCCAAAGTGGGAATCGGTGAAGCAATGGTAAAATAGCAGTGTTGTTGAAGATGAATTTAGTTTTTAGTTTTTAATTCATGTTTTATTAATGTAATTGGTTGAAAAGTAGTTTAGAATAAAAACATATTGAAATTTTAGTTTTAATTCTGATTCAATGTTGAGATTACCGAATTACACTTGTCCAATTGGCTTCTATTAGAATTTTCACTATCGGACAAACCTTAGGGAGCAAGATTACTATTGCCGAAACAGCGGGTCCTAAAATAGAATAAGCATAACCTCGGGGGGCAAACAAACCCCTAAAAACTATCAATAATGATACTAAATTAAGAAACTTTTTACGAGCTATTGATGGGCAAATGGCAATTTCTGATAGAAATAAGGTCACACCAATGTTGTGACTATATAATGTGCTTAGATTTTAGTGTGGGAGATTTGGGCTCAATTTAAATAGTATTTAGAGGTTAAAAAATTTTAATATATTTATTTTAAATTTTAATTATTTAGTTTCAGACATATATATCTAAATAAAAAAATAAAAGATTTTCACTTTTTTTTACTTAAAACATCTGAATATATTAAAATTTTTAAAATACCCTTATATATAAAACCCAATTATAATTTTTGTTTCAATCACTTTTGACCTAGCCTCCATCGTCACTCTCCGTTCCCTCTCCTTTGTGAACCCTAGTTCTCAAAATCCAACTCTTTCGTTCATTTTCGGTGCCGACAATAATTCTCCAGCGGCCTAATCTAGAAAGAAATGTCTATTTTTCGGCGTTATTTCTTTTTATGCTTTCCAATCACAATCCTCCACAACAGCACTACCACCCCCATGCACCACTATCGTTTCACCTCCCTTGGCCCTCTCTCGGCCTCCACAAGCACATCCTCCACACAACCACGCCCCACCACCAATTCCTCCTCTCTTTCCATGACCCATTTGTCCATCACAAAATCTAATCACCACCACTGCTTCTGGTAACGGAATCCGCTTCTAATAATGGAATCATTTGGCTGTGCGGGTGTTATGGTCGCGATGTGTGGCGTTGATGGTATGGTTGTGTGGTTGTTGACAGTTGTTCGATTTTCGTAGTGATGGTTTGGTTGTGCAGAGGCTGCCGTGGTTTTGATGGTAGTGGAGGAGGATGGGTAGGTGGAGACGAAAGAGAAAGAGGAGATTGAGACGAAGGATAGTGGCAGTGCAGCAGGGGTAGTTCTGCAATCTTTTCTTCTTTATATTTGTTGGAACACATTGCACATTCTTCTTCCATTAACATCTCTCAAATCCCACCTTTTCCAATAAAGAAGGCTTTCACTCTTTTTCAACCTCTAAATCACGCCAATTTGGATTTTAATAAATTTGAATAAATTTAAATAAAATATAATTCGTTAGAAATTAAAAATAAATTTATTAATTAAAAATATAATTAATAAATATTAAATTTATAGTTATTTATAATTTTGGTTTAAGTTTATTAAATATTTAATTTTTAAATTATTGTAACAAATAAAATATTAACTATTTAAATGAAAAAAGAATTTTGGTTTAATTTTTAAATGATTGTAACAAATATAATATTAACTATTTAAATGAAAAATAATTTTTATTTAATTTTAATAAATATTTATTTTTTAAAGGTTTATACCAAAAATAATATTAATTATTTAAATGAAAAAGAATTTTGATTTAATTTTATTAACTATTTAATTTTTACATGATTGTAATAAATATAGCATAAACATTTTACATTTCAATAAGGGTAAAAAAGTCACATTAAAATTAAAATATTCTTTTACCACTTTTTTTAAGTGGTATGTAAAAGAGTAAACAAACATCTTATTAAGTGGTGTAAATTAAGTCCTAAAAAGAGGGTTAAGTGATTTAAACAAACATCACCTTAGTGCCCAAAAATGACATTCATTCAAGCATAATAAATTCTGTCACCCACATCTTTCTGAATCATCCTCTGTTGCATAATAAGTTCTGAGCACTTTTTGTCTTGACAGTGTCACTTACCAGTACCACTTTTAGTAAATATCATGGGTTTAGCTACAGCAATATCTCGTATACCTTCCATCAATTATAAAAATTGTATAAAAATTATAAAATTATGAGTAAAATATAATTTTTATACACTCATTTATAACTTTTATACACTTATTTTATTTATCATTGAGCACTTATTATAGAATAAAAATATCTTTTCTTTAGGTGATTTATTTATATCCATAACACATATTTAAGTGAAGAATGACTATGTGTTCAATAGTTAAAAGTCAAACTTATTTACCATATTAATTTACATTGGATTGAACACTACAAATTTCTATCATTATCTAAACATCTTAATTATGGACCAGTTTAGCATTGCTGTTATTGTAGAAATAAGCAACTTTTGCTTTGCTGTAGAAAAAAATCCACTTAAAAAAACGGTAGAGTGTTTGGCAAAACAACTTTTAAAAATTATTTTGTTTTTCAAAAGCAAGATATAGGTGTTTGGAAATATTATAACTTTTATTATATATAAATGAGCAAAATATAAATGTATAGTATTCATTTATAATATTTAACTATTTTGAACAAATTTTATATAAATTATTTTTTATGTGAATATAAATAAAATGTATAATTAATTTTTAATTTTTGTAAAACATATAGATGTATAAGTTATATATTTAAATTTAATTTAATTTAATATTGAAATCAAATTCATTTAAATTTAATATTTATTACAAAAATACATATTTATTTATAAAATAATTTAAAATTTACAATATATTTCAATGTATATTATAATCAATAAATGTATATAAAATATTATATTTATTAAATTTATTTTATGAAATTAAAAAAATAAAAATTTACAATGATAAAAAGAAAATTTAAAATTGTCGCCATAGGGGTGTACCAAACCGTCGCCAGAGGCGGTCACCGGCCACCGCTCTAAAGGCACCTGTGACGACACCGCTAACATCACCATGATAGTTGGTGTGTGATCTAACCATCCACGGTGGTTATAATGGCAAAAGGTGTACTGTTTTCTAGCAAAAGACAGTGAAACTTTCCGGTTCAACTTCTATCATCTTCTGCAACCAAATGCCACACATTTTGCCTTTACAACTATCGTGGATGGTCATGTCGCGCACCAAAGATCATGGTGGTGCTAGTGGTGTCGCTAGACGCGCCTCTGAAACGGTCATAGGGACTGCCTCCAGCAGCGGTCCTAAACCTCCAACAACAATTTTAAATTTTTTTAAATTTCATAAAATAAATTTAATAAATAAAATAAAAATATTTAATTATTAATTAAGTGTATTTTTTAAAAATAAAAAAAAATAAAGGAATTTTGTAATCTATTTTTTTAATGAGGATATTTTAGACATTTCATGAATAAAAAGCAGAAAAAGGTCTCCAAAAGCAGGTGACTTTCTGCTTTTAAGGTCTTTTATCATTCTGGCTTTTTTTCTTTTTTATAAAAGCTTCTTTTTGAAGTAGTTGGAGAAGCAATCCTAAAGACCCCTCGATTGCTATCGCGGCAAAAAAAAAACTTTTTTTTTTCTGTAGTAACAATAATCCCAAACTGGCCCTATATGTATTAGGGTTGAGTTTCAAACTTTTTATTTTCATTAATTGATACATTATAATTATTTTATGAGTGAAAGTTGAATTGGCTGTTTTGGACACATCAAACTCAATTCATATGAGTAACATATGTTAAAATATTGAAATTATAATTGAAATTGTAAACATAAGTTCAATACATATGTTAGACAAAATCTTGAAAAAGAAGAGTTGTGCACACAATCGTTTGAGGATAATGATTGTACTAAATTAAATTCTTTAAGAAGAATTAATTTTAAGGTATATATAAATTAATATATATTTTAATTGAATGAGGCTTAGAAAGAGATTTGGAGGGATGAAATACAATACTCCACTATATATCACATACTTAAAATATAAATACAGCAAAACAATATGAATTAAGTTCTTCATGAATTACAGCAAATGCAAAGGGATAGTCGGATAGTGGGCGGATTGTAATTAGCAGTGCTCAAAACCCACTAGCTTTTAGCTACATTGCAGGTGGGACGCATATAGGAATTATACAATAGATGAAAACATATTATGAGTAGGGATAGGAACAGGCCGGATCAGGCTAGGGATGACTATCCCCATCCCCCGTTAGGATAATATCCCCTATTCCCATTATTATAATTCGGGTATGGATACGGGGATTCCTCGAATTTAAAAAAAAGATCCTTATCTATGCTCCATACCCGACTTAAAATTTTTTTTATTATTGATACAATAATTCAAAAGTAAAGTATTCAAATAAAAATACAATTGAAATATAAATAGCATTGATGAGAAATAAGAAAAAGAATTAAAATCTAAAACTCGAATAGATGGATTAGCAACTAAAAAATATATCATTACAAACATATAATATGGTCAAACCTTATATTATGATATTAATATATCATATTCTTTATATTGTAAGGTTAATATATTAGAAAGTTAAATTATGAGAATTTTTTACTAATCTAATCATATTCTTTATATTGTAAGATTAGTTAAAAAATTATCAATTTGTCGCTAACTTAATCATATTCTCTGTATTTATATATACCATAAGTCAAGAATAAATTAAATATAAAAAATCTCTAATAATTATTTTCTAAATTTAAGATTTGTTTTTAACAAATTGAGAACAAAAATTTGAATGGTTAAGAGAGAGAGAACTCTAAACATATAGTTTTCAATTTTAAATTGATATATTAGATTTAATTGATAGTGTTTTCGGTTTTTTATGGATTTTAATTAGTTTTCAACTTTAAATAAAAGATTTTTTATTTTATTATAATAGGCATATTAAACTTTATAATAAAATATATTTTACAAAATATATTTAAATATTTTGGATCGGGTACGAGGATTTCGGGTTAGGAAATAGCATCCCTATCCTTACCCCGAAAAATTGTGGGTATGAAGCTTTCACCCCATCCCCTCCCGGATCCCCGAAATCTCTTTCGCATCCCCTCCCTATTCAGAACGGGCCCCCACGAACTCCGATCCCCACAGTGAATTTTCCCATACTTAATTGAGAGACTTTTATTCATGGAGGATATGACAATACATAGCTCTTCAGGCCCAAATGCATGAGGATTATAGTACAATGATGATGTATTAGTATAGGTTATGGATCCAAAACTTTTAGAGTAATTCTATTCAGTCTCCACTTTTTATTTCATTAGCCCCCACCTCAAAATTAAATAAGGTCAAGATTATAATAAAAATAAAATAAATAATATAATTAATATTATGGTAAAACTAGATTTACAACCTTAATACAACCCAAATTCTATAACATGATATGACAGTCTACATGATAAAATCCTATTGAAAATGTAACTTCCATAATTCTTTTTTGTTTATTCCTCCTCCATACATTTTTGTCATATAAACTATCACATCAAGTTCTAGAGTTTGAGTTATATGATTGTTATAAGTCTAGCATTATTTTAATATTAAGAGAATGGACTTAACAAAAACTCCTTATTACCCTTATATATCTCTAATCTATTTTTCCCTATTTAATCTCTAAGTTCATGTGATCTTTATCCTCTCTCTCAATTTTTTTTTATATCCGAAATTAATTACAAATCAATTATCCTTCTTTCCATTTAAATTTCAACCAGTTACATAATTTTATATCTAAACACCAAATCATCTATTTTTTTAATTTTTCTCTCGCTCTCAAACATCAAAACAAAAAAAAAAAAATTGATTGATTAATTAATTGATATTAATTTGAAGAATTCAATAATATAGAGAGAAACAATTCATTAAAGTCAAATTCTTTAAAAAATTTTTCTTTATGTATCATGTATATTAGTATTTAAATTTACAAAATACAAATATATAAAAAAATTGAAAAATAAAGAGTCAAACATCATTAAGATTAAATAATAATTTAATATAAGGGTTAGATTAAAGGGAAAAAATGTCAAATACCATTGAAATCAAATGATAATTAATTAAGTTGATCATAAATATATTTAAAATTGAATATGGATAATTAATTAAGTTTTATATTTGAAATTGAACATGACATATAATAAAAGATTGTGTAAATTATAATTTTATATTCATTGAATAAGAGGTGATGGCTAATGGGATAAAAAATGGCGAAATAAAATTTCTCAAATTTTTAATGTGTAGTCCCAACATCATGAATTTGGAAAGTTTTTCAGATGTGAAAATTTACGCTGTGCTCCTTGTATTTTCTAGAGAATGATTTCTTATTTTCGAAGTTCTAAAGGTTGAGAGAATTCGTACATTAAACAAAAATATTTTAAAAATATAAAAATGATTTTTATAAGTCGAACTTCTGTAAGGAAAATTGGGAAAACAATTAAAAGTTGGTTGTTTGGGTTGTGGCCCACAATGAAACAGGCCTTCAGAAATCCACTAAGCCCAACTGAGTAAAGAAACGAATCAGATCAAGGGTAAAAGTGTCGTTCGACAAAAATACAAGTGCCTATAAGTCTTGGTCTCGTCTTCGTGTCTAAATCGCATTACTAGGGCTCTTCTTCTGTCTAGGGTTTTGCTCTTACTTTTTTCAACCCCTCTGCCGAAACCAAAATCTTCAGTCCTTTTTTTTTTTTTTTTTTTTTTTTTGTTTTGTGTGTGTTAAAGCGCGGCCCTTAAGATCGCCTTTCAAGAAAACAAAAATGGAAGCGTTTCGAGTCATAGCTGCGCAACATCAACTTTTTGTTTGTGGTGGGTTTCTCTTTAGGGTTTTCCTACTGAGTCTCCTTCTTAATCCCTCCTGATTTCTGGCTTTTGATGAGACATTTCGATCTCTGGCTTTGTAATCTTTTCCAATTTTGTTTGAGCTTCGGAGGTAGCAAATCTTCGTTTCTCAACTAATGGGGTGATTCAAATCCAGTTATAAGTTGTTAAATGTTTCATCTTTCAGGCAGGGAGACATTTATCTAAACCGTCCATTACCAGATAATTTTTAATATTAGTCGATTAATTGAATTTTTTTTTTTTTTTTGCACGGTAACGTTACTGGGTGCTTGTGAATTTTTGGCAAGGATGATGAATCAATTAGATGTGTGAAGGGAGATTGATATTTTCCTTTTGAACTCAACTTTTTGAGGCATTTTATTTTGTCTGACTTGCTTGCCCACTAATTGACATGTAAGTGTTGGTTTTTGAGGTCTATGATGACAAATTGAAAGGCTTGTTTCTCAATACATTCGCAGTGGCCGCCTGAGAGCTTTCGTCTTCGCCGGGCTTGAGAGCCTGTGCTGCTTTAATCCTTCCTCGGATGTCTGAGACCACAATTTTAATTTTATTCATGCATCAAAAATTACTTTGCCAATCTTTGCACCATTTCAAAATATTCCATGTAAAAATACATTTTTCTCTCTGGCTCTTCAAACACTACCGCTAACAAAGTGGAACTTGGATTGGATATATTTGCTAGCACTTAGTAAAAGTTGCGTTTTTCGTTTGGTTCCATTTGAAGTTCTTGATGTTGTTGGATAATGGAATTATTTTTTTTTCTTAGTACGCTTATTAAGATGCCTTAGGATTTATTGCGTCGTTTTTGGTAATATTGTAGAAGTTTTGAATTTGATTGAGTTTGTGCTGTCTTATTGAATAATTATTTTTATAAAGATAACTGGTTATAAATAGATTCAAGGTGTAACATGACCTTTTTACATCAAAACAAAAACAGTTTTAACTTCATAGTTTACCTAATAGTAATAGCCATCCGCCCCGAACATACCAACCCCAAACATTCTATTATTTTTGTTTTCCAGTTCTTGCAAGTAAAATAATTCTTTTTCAATTTATAACCATAATACTATAGATACAAATTCTTTATAAATTCATACATTCAGATTCAGGTCGATGTGGCATAATAATATGATTAAAAAAATGACTTCCAAAAATAAAAAATATTAATTAAAATTAAACATAAGATAATCATACAGTAAGTCCATATGAATTTATTTACAAACGAGTTTATAAATGTTCAATAAAGATACTTTTGAAATTAAATATCTACATAATTCACTTAAGAAATAATTCAATTTTCAAAAGCATATGTTGCTTGTTCCTAAACTTCTGGAGAAAACTGATGATTTTTATAATCAACTTTACACGTCATTCAGTAGCAAAGATTTTACCAACCTCGAAGAAATAAGTGACGACAATTCAAACCTATCCCCGCATTCTCATGCTCGGTATGGTTTGAGGGCGAGTAACTAATGGATACGCATTTGGGTTTCTGTTTTCAGAGCTTATAACAGAATGCTGAGACTTGGACCACTTGCAGCAGAGCTTCCTGCACAATTTGGTCATTCACAAACATTGTAATACGATGTAAGTGGTATTGTAACTAACCTCCCAGACTTTGGCTCATTTGTTGCAGGTTGTGATACTCTGATAAAGAGTTTGGTGACCATGATGCACAATGTGCAAAGAACAGTGTGATGGTGTTGAGGGACTACTAGATTGACATAAGCAGAAAGCAATGGTTATTGGCAGCTGCCTGGAGTTTTAAAGCAATCCATTGTGATACTTTCTCCACATAAGTGTTTATGCAACTAGAAGTGCAAATCCTGGCATCTATCCTACAAGATTAAACTTTAAAGAACCGCAGAGTCCCACAGGAAGGCCTTTGAAGCCTATAAAATTTTCCAGTTTTCATGACTGGTATGATCATGAGGTGGTTAAATTCAGATGGAGCAATTAACTTGAGAGTATGCAACCACATTGACATCTCACATCAGTCTCAAAACAGAAATAGTCGTGGCTAGGAACCACCGAACAGTATGAATTTGAGACTGTGACCATTAAATGGTAACACTCTGGCAGAGCAGCAATGAGTTAACAATCTCATAATCATTGCTTTTTTGCAAGATTGTTCACAGGGTGCAAAATTGACTATGGATAATCACACTGAATATCTTAAAGCCTTATTTCACAAAATTTCAGAGCTTTTAACCAGGTCCAGATCATGTTAACAAAACCGCATTGATTACCACCCCAAGACTAAAATAGGCTGAGAAATGAGCAGCCTAGCACAGGCAAAGTATAATATCCGGCCAAACATTGATTTCAACATGACTATCCGATCCTTTACATAAACAGTGAGACAAAATTCTAGATTTTAGAAGCAAAATGGACAAAAACAAAGGAGCATATATAAGCAAATCTAAAATATAAAAATCAACATAATGCACTTGCTTGTGATGTGTATTTCAAAGATCAACAACTTGAAATGATCTGGTGTTGACAAACACAAACGAAGAAAATTTATCCATGAATAGATTAGGTGAAATGAGGAAATGTGGAAACATATGTACAACAAAATCAAATGAAGGAGTGAGAGCAAAGTTTGCTCCATCAACTTGGCTTGTGCTTCATGGGTTTACAAGAGAAATCTACAGTATGTTCACATAATACGAGTTGTGCCAAATAGTCTGATAAAATAATAAAAGTTATACAACTTTCCTCAAAGAAAGAATATTGAAGCTATTGAAGTAGAGAGAAACGAAAACAGGTAACGATGGAAGGTTTCAAAATAAAGTTGATGGTAAGTCCCAACTCTTGCCAACAGCTTATCTGAAAGTCAAGATACTTGAATCAAGCTTCTTTATATGCCCATTCACACACAACTATTTGTCTTGCATATGATTTACTAATTAGTGGAAGCACTTAAAGAAGATCTGCTTGTGGCTGTTCAATTTCACTTGGTCATTGGTATCTTCCAAATTGACTTCAACAATTTCTCGATCCATTTCAGCACCTTTAACCCAACTCTTCAAACTTAAAACGATCCGCCTCATCCTTAGCTAAGCTTACTCATCGATCTCAACTACTACAAGAGACCTTACTAACTAAGCCAAAAACAAATACCCAGAATCTAATAACTAGAAATGCTACACAAGTACACATCCCAAGAATTATCTGAAAATTTTTCCTTTCCCAATAATTTGTCTTCGATGGAAAAAGCCAATGTCATGCAGGATAACATGTCAATTGAGATTAGAAATTCGGGTTTCAAATCTTTGGTGTCAGTGAGAAGAATCTCAATTCTCATCTACAGTGAGAAAATAACTTTCAGAAATCAAAAGTCAACCTAAACAAAATTATTTCCATTCCAAAAGACAATCAATCAACAAAATTACCAAACTGATGCCCCCCATATCCCTTTCTAATCGATACCCAAAATTGATACATAAAAAAGGAAAAAAGAAAAGCAGCTGATTAATCAAGTAAAAATTTTCCATATCCAACTTCATCAATCAAGAAATCCAGTTTGGCGAAACACAGCGTTCCTCACCTGCCGAAGATCTCTCCCTTTGAGAGTCCGCCCAACGCCTTCCAACACAGAAAACGTAGTCTTGGGCGACATCCCCGACCCTCTCGCTACAATCTCATGCGGCGGCAGCATCTCATCGTCCCCCTCATCCTCGTCCAACTCAAAGAACCGACTGTTCCTCTGCTTCGCCATCGCGATTGATAGAACCGGAACGTTCATCGGCGCCGAGTGCTGGAACTTCCTCATCGGCATAGATTGTGACCTCTCCATGAGAGGCGGTTTCGGAATCGACGGAATCATCTTCGCCGACGTCGACGGCGATGACGATATCGCCGATTTCCGGTAGACAACGGGACGGTTGTCGTGCTCAGGTAATGCCGCGAGAATTCCGGACTTCTGCGTAAAGGACAGTAACCGGTTGTGGTTGGTAACGATAGCGGCTAGGGTGGTTGAGGGGGTCGTTGCGGTGGTGTTGTTGAAATTGTGGAGTTCAGAAGAGTCGTCGTTGGTCCAGAAAATATCGTCTTCGTTGAGGTCATCATCTGCGGCGTCGGAGGCGGTGGAAGTGGAGGAGGAGATGCCGAGGAAACGGTCAGAAGAGGGAGATCTGCGGTGGCGGAAGGTGGGTTCCATCCAGATTACTGAGTCCACCGATACCGATAGTTTATGTTTGCTCGTGTGCATATATACGCAGAAAGAGAGAGATGAAGAACGGAACTTCGATGTGGCGGAGAGTCGCAGATAGTGGGGTGTGGTGGGGAGTGGAGGAATCAACAGTGTGGCGCGTGTCGTGGAGTGGAGAGATTAAAATTTAAATAATATAAAAAATAAAAAAAAATCTCCCCCCTAGGCAAGCCAAATTCCTTTCAACACCATATCTTCGTAAATACACAAAATCATCCTTATCAACCAAATAGCTAAAAATTGCTCAGAAAAATTTAAAAAATGTTAAAAATCTTGGAAATTTTTCGACCTTTAGCAAAATTTCAAATCTACTTTTGTTTTATTGTCTAATTAAATGTCTAATAATTTAATAAAATCTTGAATTATTGAACAAATTAATTAACATTTTAGTAAATATTTCTCAAATATTTTTGAATATTTAAAAAATTAAACGTAAGTTGTCAATTATCAGATGATATGATATTTGATACTTATTGAATGATATATCTATTTTTAAAATTATATATTTTAATATAAATGATAGACTATTAAAGAAATTAAAATAAATTAAAAATTTACCAAAATTATAATAATCTTCCATTTTTTTATTTTCTAAATTTTTTCTGGAAATATAACAGCTGACCAAAAAATTTTCCGTGTAAAAGCCAATTTTTTTAACGACATCCAAAGCAAAGCTGGAAGGGGATTTTGTATACTTCCTAGAATATAAGGATCAAATATATGACCTTATCTTAGGGGGGAACGTTGTGATTTGTCCTAAGAAATGAATAAGGTGTGAGTGGGACCCATATGCGGTCGTTTTCGAGGATGACGTGGCCGATGACTATTTTTTTATCATCCTCGTTTACTGGTAATGTGGGGCTATGTACCAGGGCTCGACATCGAGTTTCTAGGAGGCTTATCGGTAGCATGCCTTTTAGGCTTTTCGAAATTGTGACTGTTTTGGTTACTTTCTGCTCTGCTTTCGGTTGGCCAATGGGTTCGTGCCACGTTGGTGGCCTCAGAGAATTCTTTTTAACCGACCCTGTTGTTAAGTGTTGATTACTTAAGTCAAAGCTGACGCCATGAGAAGTATTGACAAGGACATCCGGTCCATTAGATTAATTGATTAATTAATTGTGTATTTTCTTTATATTATTTATGGTTTACCCATTTTTTACAGTTAGATCAATCATTACGATAAAGATTTTTGTTTATTAAAATAAATTTTATTATTGATTTGATTATTTTACGTATCTTTCTTTATCGAAATATTTTACTATTAAACACTAATGTACACGTAAGTTATGTGTAGAAGACAAAATAAATAAATAAATAAAAATAAAGTAAACTCAAAGAATAACGATTGTTTATATATTGATGTTTAGTTAGGGGTGAAAATTTTTGATATAGTTTATATATTGATGTTTAGTTAGGGGTGAAAATTTTTGATATGACTAGCGAATTCGATACGATATGATACAGAAATAAACTGATTTAGATTTATTTTAATATTGTATAGGTCGTATTCGGGTTGAAATTTTTAACTTGTTTAATAATTGTATCGTGTTTTAGTTGAGAGATTGCATCCGTGAGTGACACGAACCTATTTATGACATAAATCCGTTTATGATACGAACCTATTTATGACACGATTAACACTAATAAAATATGACAACATAACTAACACAGATTAACACGATTACTTTTATAGTGACACAATTGTAAATACAAATTAATTTTAAATTTCATTATATGTTTATTAGATATTTAAATTCAAAGTTGTATTTTTATTAATATTAATATTATATTATTATTAATTTTGATATGATCTTAAACTGCCCTTAATTTTTTTTACATATTTTTTTATAGGTTACTTAAGAGTTAAAAAGATGCAATGAATTTTTTCTTAAGCTAAATTGCATTTTAAGTTTGCATGGAACTAGATATTTAGTAGACTTTTTATTGTATTATGGATGAATTTTGAATATTTTCTTATTATTTTTTTTAATTTAAAAATACTAAAATAGGTTGGAAATTGAAATGCTTAATCGTGTCTTAATTATGTTAATCATTTAAACATGTTGTAATTGTGCCTGTAAAACGTGTCATAAACGTGTCAAATATTTAAACGTGTCATAATCATGTTAAACGAGTTATTTTCATCTTAATCATGTTAAAAGGGTCATATTCGTATCTAACATGAAAATGACCCGTTTATATTCGTATTCATATTTAGTGTTGTGTCACCTGCGGGTCGCCTGTTTAATAATCGGATCGTATTCAAATTGAGTTTTCTTGACATGAATAATAAACGGGTCGGGTTTGGATTGGACTAATCTTTGTCGTGTCATAGCTCGACACAACATGAATATGACTCACAAACCCAAATTCCCACCCCTATGTTTAGTGGATATGTGAATTTGGGTTTTGGGATTTCTACACTTTAAGGAAAAAAAAATCATTTTTTACAATTTTATTGTGTTATAGAAATATTCTACTTATAAAAATAAATTTTAAAAATATTCTTTAAACTATTAAATTTTAAAATAAGGTAAGGGCTCTAGTAATCCAAAGTAATTAAAGTTGTATTATTTTCTAAACTCAAAATCTTATTTTTTTATTTTGTATATTTTTAATATATCTTAAATTTTATATCAATAATTTTAAATTAATTCAAAATTAATTATATATTTATAAATCATTTTGAGAATAAAATACCAAATTTAGAAAAGAACATACCCTAATTTTTATACTGTTTAAATGGCTGAAAGATGGGACATGATATATTATTTCTTTTATAATATTAAATTATCAATATTTTAATATTCGAATGATTTTCTTTGTTTGAAACTATTTCTAGCAATTTTTAGAGGATTATTTTTTTAATTAAAGTAAAAAATTATGAACCGTGAAACTTATATCATAGTTGTTGCGTTTTGCAGCGTATGTGTCACGCCCTAGCATCTCTTATTTAGAGACTTTAGGGGTGATTAAATTAGAAATTAATAAAAAGTTTATCATCAATATCTCATAATTTTTTTTCCTATATATATATATCACATGAATTCATTACAACATTTGGCTATTTGTTCAAAATAAACTTTACATACACTGGTGACTAAATTCAATACATAAAGTGCTAGTCACATAACAAAATCTCCCATCATAAGCTAGGAGAAACAAGGCCGTCCCCAAAAATTATTATATGCCTGCAGACTCTAGACTCCCTAGGAAAGCTCTGGAACATCACTAGTATAAACATCCTTCTGTGTATATGTGGAGGGAGGGGGTAAGCATAAAGCCCAGTGGAAAAAATTCTAACATTATACTAAATCACACGTATTCAACAATTACTCAATTACAAAGTTGTACACCCAATCATAATAAATCAAACAATTATGTTCATTCGCACATCAAATTTATATTCGTGTTCCCCTTGGATCCGTATACAAAACGGCCCATCCAAGGTCCAACACCTTATATTATTATATTCATGTTGCCCTTGGATCCGTATACAAAACAGCACATCCAAGGTCCAACACTAAGGATTTCATATCCGCATTCTTTTTTGATCCGTATACAAAACGGCCCATCCAAGGTCCAATGCATACATTAACAACCTTTCAATATCATTACTATGATAAATCTCTAGAAAATACAAATTTTATGCAAAATCCAGGACTTTTTGGGAAGTGTACAGTTGATTTGGGGTGGTTCTATAATTTTGCTCGACACTTAACACTGTGCACCTCGACACTCGGCACACGATACTCGACATGGGCGTCGAGTCGCGCACGCAACGCGCGATACTGTTCGCTCGACACTCGGCATTAGACACTTGATAGGTGTCTATTTATGTATTACTTTTATATCAATTCGTCCATGTTTCTTTGCTATATTCCGTGGTATTTTTATGTTTTTGTGTGTTTTGATGTTTGTAGGAGTTTTGGAGCAACTTGCACAAAAATGGAGTAAAACCCTTCATTTTCACCTCTGCTAGTCAGTGATCTTCTCGGATTTAATTGTATTGAAATACAAAGAACCCGATGACATGTTATATACCGTTGGAAAGCTCTCGAAGTCTATTTTCTGGAGAAATTTACGGTGTATAAATCCATTCAGTGTACCAAAAGTTGTAATCAAAACAGTGTGAGATGTATAGAAATATAATTCCACAAGCACTGTAGCATGTATAATACAGGACACTGTAGCAATCACTGTAGCAGAGTATTTAAACACATTTTAGGGTTTTATTTTCATAACTTGAAGAGGGGAGAACGTGGAGGAGCCTGCATCTTTGGATTTCTCTCATCTCTTGGAGTTCTTGAAGGAGATTGAAGGCTTGGAAAGAGGAAGAACTACAAATCCTAAGAGATTTCATCAAATTTGCTAAGTTTTCCCTTTTCCTTTCATTTTCTGGAATGTCTCCATATTGTATTGTATTTGTATTCTATCTGAATATGTGTAACTAAATCTGAATTGGTTGAGGGTGATTTCAAAGCCCTTGATATGGTTTTTATTAATTGATTGTGCAAGTAATTGTTATCCAATTCTCTAATTGAAGTTGCTTATATTTTCCCATGTTTAATGCTTATGATTGCTTGCTGGATTGTATTTGGGTGGCCAATTGAATATAATCTGGATATTGTCTATTGCTAGACTAGACATCTTGATCCGTAATTGTTTGAATTTCTAATCATTAGTAGCAAAATTGTGATCAGAGATTGCAATTGGAGAATACAACCTAAGTTAAATAATCCGAGCTTGTTGTTTATTGCTTAGATCAACCTGTCTTTCTTTTCATAATGCATCTATTGAATTAAATTTAGAGAGCTTGTTCTAGGTTGTTTAATGGATAGAGATTAAATAAAGAGCCTGTTTTATTTAACAACAAAGTAAGGAGAGATTGGGATAACAGAGCTTGTTGTTATCTACGGTTGATAATTTCAATGGTGTAATTGGATGACAATTCTATGATTAATTCGCAAATCCATATCTTGTTGTAGAGAAGGATCCCTTAACCAGATTTCTCTCATTGATCTTTTATTCAAATTAACTTCTGTTTTGTTATTCTTAATTTGCATTCTTATTTCATTTAGTTAATCATTCAACAAAACCCCCCCTGTTTAGTTTATTGTTGCTGGAAAATAACAAATTCAATTAGAATCAATCCTCGTGGGAACGATATCTCTTATCACTTTATTACTTGTGCGACTAGTATACTTGCTAGTTTCGAACGCATCAAGTTTTTGGCGCCGTTGCCGGGGATTGATTTTCTAATCGATTTTTTATTTTGTTTTCATTGTTGATTCATATTTTTGTTTGTTTTTCTTTTTTGATTGTTTGTGTTTAGACGACATGGCAGTAAACTTCCATCAATTCAGTGGCGGATTTGAGCCACAACTACCATGGAGAGTAAATGAGGTAAGCACTCCGAACATTGAACAATAACTTTTTGAGTTAACTTCTCTTGTGGAAAACATGGATGTAGGACATATGCAGAAATCTTATGCATGTGAGGTATATTCTACCATGGAGCATCCAATCGACATGTATCCAACTTTGCAAGGAGATATGGAACAAGCCAATGCCATAGATGGATTTCCAGGACAAACAAGGCAATGGTATGATCCCTTCTCTAACACTTACAATACTGGATGGGAAGATCACCCTAATTTCAGTTATTGGAATCATCAACCAATCGTCCCAAATGCCATACCAAATCAACTACATGGTTTTAATCAACCTAGAGTGCAGCAACCATTTCAAATGCAACCACCACCAATGCCACAACCAGCACCACAACCAGATCCAGAAAATTCAGGTATGTCACTCTAGGATATTATTAATGCACTTGCCACTAACACAATGCAATTCCAGCAGGAAACTGGGGTAAGTATCAAAAACCTGACAAATCAAATGGGACAATTGGCTATTAGCATGAGCAAATTCGAGGGCCAAGACACAGAAAAATTATCTTCTCAAATGGTGATCAATCCAAGTGAGACTGCTAGTGCGATAACTTCGCGAAGTGGAGAGCAATTAGATGTCTTACCAGGAAAATCACAAACTGATGAAGGAGAAGACACCACATCCACCATGAACAAAACATTAACTTCTCAGGTAAATCCTATAACTCCTATTCCTTCATATGTTACTCCTCCACTTTTTCCTAGAAGATTTGCAAAATCGAAGAAGGAGGAACAAGAACAGAAAATCCTGGAAACTTTTAGCAAAATCGAGGTAAATATACCACTTCTGGATTCTATCGAGCAAGTACCTTGTTATACAAAATATCTCAAGGAGTTATGCACCAGCAAGAGAAAGTTAAAAGGGAATGAGAAAGTAAGTGTGGGGGAAAATGTTTCAGCTGAATTGCAAAGAAAAATTCCTCCGAAATGCAAAGATCCAGGTACGTTCACCATTCCATGCACCATTGGTAAAACCAAGTTTGAAAGAGCTATGTTAGATTTAGAAGCATCTATTAATGTCATGCCATATTCTATTTATGCTTCCTTAAATCTTGGACCTTTTACGAAAACTGGTATTACCATTCAACTCGCTGATCATTTTAATGCATATCCCAAAAGAGTTATGGAAGATGTGCTTGTGCAGGTGAATCAATTGGTTTTCCCAGCAAACTTCTATGTCCTTGAAATTGAGGATGAGACCTCTCCTAATCCAACTTCGATTCTTTTAGGGAGACCATTCTCGAAAACTGTTAGAACCAAGATTGATGTTCATGATGGCACTCTCATCATAGAGTTTGATGACAAGGTTATATGTTTCAATATTTTTGAGGCAATGAGGTACTCTAGTGACTTACATTCTGTTTTTACAGTTGACGTTGTTGATTCTCTGCCACAACAATGTTTTGCGTTAACTCGCAAGAATGGATTGGATATAGCTATTAATGAGCACATAGGGACAGAAAACTCTAAGGAGTCAGAAATTTTGATACAAGTGTCGAAAGAAATGGAGGAAGTTGTGACAAGTTTAGATGAGACCATCGCAATAACCACAAATAGGTATGATGTTTCGTACATTCAATTTCCTTTATCTAATGAGAAAATTATTCCTTCTGTGATGACAGCCCCTGCCTTGGAGCTTAAGCTTCTTCCAGATCATTTGAGGCATGGATTCTTGAGTGAGAATGATCCTTTGCCAATTATAATAGAAATGGGCCTTGCACGAATACAAGAAGAGAAACTCGTCCGAATACTTACAGACCACAAAATAGCTATTGGGTGGACGATTGCTAACATCCAAGGCCCAGCCATATGCATGCACCAATTCTTGTTGGAAAAAGGATCCAAGCCCACTAGAGAAGCACAGCGGAGATTGGACCCTCCCATGATGGAACCAACGTCAGGCTGAGGACGTTAAACCAAGCGCTTATTGGGAGGCAACCCAATGTTTTTGAAAAATAAATAAAAGAAAAGAAAAGAAAAATAAAATAAGATAATAAGGTTTTATCTCTCTTTGCCATCTGTCTTATTTGTTTTTATATACATACATATATATATATATTTACTTGTTTTTGACTTTTGTTTGCTTTCGTGTTGTTATCTCTTTTATGTGTCTTTAGTTTCTTTTCTGCTCTTTTCTTTTCGTTTCTTTTGTTTAATTTCATTATTTCGTACTTTGTGCTCATTTGTGCAACAGCTTGAGGAAACACCGAAACAAGAATTGAAGCCATTGCTTGAAGGTTTGAAGCGTGCATATCTTGGAGAAGAATAGACTCAAACGGATTACTGGTAATATCTTTCCTTTTCTCCTCTTCAATGGATGCCGATATCTTTCTGTCGAACCTTCGTAAATATTTCCCTTCACTTCCTCAAAATGCTGTGTTTAAAATTTATAAAGTACGGATGACTAGACTTTGGGCATTGATGCTTCTAAATGTGCCTGCGGATATCCGATGGCTTATCGAAGCCAAGGTGAGATTGTCCGGTGAGCCGGACATTAATCTCGCAAAATACATGCCTGGTCTAGGAAAGAGCTACTACGCCAAGAGGCGAAGAGCGAAAAGGTTACAAGTATGTTATAAATGTGCTAGATGGAATTGTAACCAGACTTGTCGTTCATTAGGTTTTGTGTCTAGAAATAGAGAAGATAAACTTCATTTATTAAGAATGGTTTGAGTAATGAGTCGCTGGATAATGTTTTATTAACTCTTGAGTCACATTCTTGTGGACTTGTTCAGCGTGAATTGCTTAATCTATGGACACAATTTCGTGATGAATTGCAGTGTTATAGTCTAGGGAATCTGACTAAAAACGACCCTGTTTGCCAGTTTATAAGAAAACTGGATGGGAAGCAAATCCCCGACTCATAGAAGGCGTTTCAGCCGTTACTGGACGTAAAACCAGAGGAAGATGTGAGCCACAATCACAACTACTTGTATATTTGAATGTGTGTTGTTGTTGTCGAATTTTATTTCTTTCTTGTTTCGTTTGATCTGATTATCAATATTGTTTTTGTGTTGTTGTTGTTTGTTGATTTTGTTTGTTTTAATTTCAAGTTTTCTTTTTGACAAACCAGATGACTACCCCATGATATAAGCACACGTGGAAGACAAGTGTGGAGATTGAGGTTTTGTCAACCTCCGCCAAACATATATCTTTACTTTTCATGCTTCACGTGGGAGACAAGTGTGGCCGTTTTGTCAAACCCCATCGAAAATATATCTCTAATTGTCATGCTTCACGTGGGAGACAAGTGTGGCGGTTTTTTCAAACCCCACCGAAAGTTTATCTCCATTTTTCATGCACACGTGGGCGATAAGTGTGGAGGTTTTGTCAAACCCCACTGAAAGCATATCTATTTTTTCAAATCTCGGGGCGATAAATCTGCATCGAGCAACCCCCACCGAAATTATGTCCCCATGTATCAAATTTGAGAGTTTTATGTGTGTATATATCCATTCTCCATATTTTCAAAATGTCATTATTATAACCTGTCTTACACTTGAAAAGCATATTACCTAACGTGCATCATTGTCTTACACAAGGTTAGAGCACTTGTAGAAATGGAGAAAACACCAATTCGGCGACTCCAAAATATATGCGTATTTTGTGGATCGCAATTTGGTAAAGATGGAGAGTTTACAACAGCAGCTCTTGATCTTGGTAGGACATTAGCTGCGAGGGGTATTCATTTGATTTATGGAGGGGGTAGTCTTGGGTTAATGGGTGTGTGTCGACAGCTGCATCCTTGGGAGGAAGTAAAGTTCTCGGCATTATCCCTAAACCATTAGCTGTGCGAGATATCGTAGGCAACACAATCGGGGAAGAGTTACAAGTCTCTAGCATGCATGAGCGTATTGCACATATGATTGTTAAGTCCGATGCATTTATAGCTTTACCCGGTGGTTATGGCACATTAGAGGAGATATTTCAAATCACTTCTTGGGCACAGCTAAACATCCATAAAAAACCCATTGGTTTGTTAAATGTCAATAATTTTTTTGATGGTTTGTTGTCTTTTCTTGATCAAGCTGTAGAAAAAAATTTTATCTCACCATCAGCGAGGCAAATCCTTGTTACAGCTTCAACGGCAGGGGAGTTAATTGACAAACTACAAGAATTCGTCTATTCGCCTGATCCAACAACAGCTCGGATTGATTGGTTTGGAGAAGGCAATAAGGGCGTAAACTGGATTTAACACTCCATCTGTAATCTCTATTTGCTGGTTTGCTTCGTTTTTGTTTGCTTTCTTTTTATTGTGTTTATTTGAAGTTTTTCATGTTATTTATTTTGAGATTTTTCAGGTTGTTTCTTTCCTCCCAGGTAATATTTTCTAATCTTGGTTTTTAGAGTAGTGGCTTAAAAAGTTTAAGTCCTCTTGAAACGCATTATGGATCTCTTTAATCTATAATGGCTGAATAAGGAGGCTAACTTCTAAACTTTTTAGACCCATTCTAACTGACTTGTTTTTGTTTGCTGCTTGTTGGACTTTGTTATTTTATGAGTAAGTTTAGTTTTATGTAATTTAGAAGTTGTTATGTGTTTTTTGTCTTTATCAGTTTCGATTAAAAAAAATTGTGGAAAAAGTTGAGAATGGCAGAATATGGGGTTTTCTTTAACCCTTGAAACGCATTCTCTCTCAATAAATCTGTAGTTTGTTTATTTCATGTTGTTTGAAGTGTCTTGTTTCTTGTTTTGTTCTTTCATAATAAAGGTATATAGGCTGGAAACCTTAAGTCTGCGGGCTACTGGTCCTAAGGATTGTTGAAATATACAATCTTGACTCAGGTGTAACAACGCCACGTACCTCTTTTCTTGCATTTTGTGGGTCGATGATAAGATAATGATTGAATTAAGAATAACTCTTGGAAAATGATAAATGATGCATGGATCTGTGTGCTTGAAATGTTTATTGGTTTTCGCTTTGCTTTTGATTCCTTGCACAAAATTGAGCACCGAGCCATTATCACTGAGTTATTTGTTTACTTAGAGAAAGTTTATGTAATTTAAGTGTTTCTTCAGATTTTAATGAATTCTAGAACTTGTTTGATGGTCACTCGAGGCGAAATCCTAGACTGTGCAACATTAGGGAAATGATTTAGGCCATCTTTAGATCGTTTGAGCCTTAAAAGCCAACCTTGATTAAAATTGATCCCTAGTTACCCCTTTGAGCCTCTGTAAACCTTTTTCTTTGTTAACTCACTAAAAGATTTCCTAACCTCAATTGAATTTGTTCCAAACAGTTTATCCCTTACCTATGAGCATGTAAATCATTCGCAATTACATTTTGAGCTATGTTCTGGTTTTGGGAAGTTAGAGGAGGTTGGATTGTGCCATGAGCAATGCAAGTGAGTTTTATTATGTTTGTAAAAAAAAAAAGAGAAAAAAATCTGTACTTATCTTCCACGTACTTAAACATTGAGGACAATGTATTGTTTAAGTGTGGGGAGTGGAATTGCAGTTAAAAAAAAAGAAAAAAAAGAAAAAAAAAGAGTTCTATACCCTTGGGTGTTCTTAAAAAGAATGAAACAACAAAGTGTGGGGGTGTAGTTTCTTTTATTTTCTACAAAAAAAAAGAAGAAGAAGAGAAGAGAAAAAAAAAAGAAGATTAAGTGTTCTAAATAAGTTTGGGGGAGTAACCTGGTGAATTAAAATAAAGTTGTGTTATAGGGGTGAGCTCTACATAATCTTGAATGATTTATGTGTTTGTGGGTGATTTGAGCCAAATTATTATCCTTGATCATACCTTCACCCAAGCCAAACGTTACAAGCTTAATAAAGTCCTACTTGATCCTTGGTGTTGTACATGTCTATATTAGTGGAGAGTGACTTGAAAAGCAGGCCTATGGAGTTCATTTATACATACATCTTCACTATTAAATATGATTCATTTTTAAGCATAAACTCATCCGGGTTACAAGTGATTAGGTGAGAATGGCTCTACACACACACACTTGAGGAATTGAAGTGAAGCGAAACTATATTTGAGATAAAATTGTTGATCAAGTGCATTATTTTGAAGTTTTCCTTGGGTTATAATTAAGTACAATCTTTGAGGCCTATTTGCAAGTTGAAGCATTTGTGTGTTTTAATTTTTCTTTGATTCTGTTTCGGTTTAGTTTTGTTTCGTATCATTTTAGTTGCTCGAGGACTAGCAAAGTCTAAGTGTGGGGGAATTTGATAGGTGTCTATTTATGTATTACTTTTATATCAATTCGTCCATGTTTCTTTGCTATATTCCTTGGTATTTTTATGTTTTTGTGTGGTTATGTTTGTAGGAGTTTTGGAGCAACTTGCACAAAAATGGAGTAAAACCCTTCATTTTCACCTCTGCTAGTCAGTGATCTTCTCGGATTTAATTGTATTGATATACAATGAACCCGACGACATATTATATACCGTTGGAAAGCTCTCGAAGTCTATTTTCTGGAGAAATTTACGGTTTATAAATCCATTCAGTGTACCAAAAGTTCTAATCAAAACAGTGTGAGATGTATAGAAATATAATTCCACAAGTCACTGTAGCATGTATAATACGGGGCACTGTAGCAATTCACTGTAGCAGAGTATTTAAACACATTTTAGGGTTTTATTTTGATAACTTGAAGAGGGGAGAACGTGGAGGAGGCTGCATCTTTGGATTTCTCTCATCTCTTGGAGTTCTTGAAGGAGATTGAAGGCTTGGAAAGAGGAAGAACTACAAATCCTAAGAGATTTCATCAAATTTGCTAAGTTTTCCCTTTCCCTTTCATTTTCTGGAATGTCTCCATATTGTATTGTATTTGTATTCTATCTGAATATGTGTAACTAAATCTGAATTGGTTGAGGGTGATTTCAAAGCCCTTGATATGGTTTTTATGAATTGATTGTGCAAGGAATTGTTATCCAATTCTCTAATTGAAGTTGCTTGTATTTTCCCATGTTTAATGCTTATGATTGCTTGCTGGATTGTATTTGGGTGGCCAACTGAATATAATCTGGATATTGTCTATTGCTAGACTAGAAATCTTGATCCGTAATTGTCTTGAATTTCTAATCATTAGTAGCAAAATTGTGATCAGAGATTGCAATTGGAGAATATAACCTAAGTTAAATAATCCGAGCTTGTGTGTTTATTGCTTAGATCAACCTATCTTTCTTATCATAATGCATCCATTGAATTAAATTTAGAGAGCTTGTTCTAGGTTGTTTAATGGATAGAGATTAAGTAAAGAGCCTATTTTATTTAACAACAAAGTAAGGAAAGATTGGGATAACAGAGCTTGTTGTTATCTACGGTTGATAACTTCAATGCTGTAATTGGATGACAATTCTACGATTAATTCGCAAATCCATATCTTGTGGTAGAGAAGGATCCCTTAACCAGATTTCTCTCATTGATTTTTCATTCAAATTAACTTCTGTTTTGTTATTCTTAATTTGCATTCTTATTTCATTTAGTTAATCATTCAACAAAACCCCCCCTGTTTAGTTTATTATTGCTGGAAAATAACAAATTCAATTAGAATCAATCCTCGTGGGAACGATATCTACTTATCACTTTATTACTTGTGCGACTAGTATACTTGCTAGTTTCGAACGCATCAACACTCGACAAAGTGCCTCTCGACACACGACACTCGACACTCGGACCCGCACGTCGAGTCGCGCATGCAACGTGCGGCACTGTTCATTCGACACACGGTTACGGACACTCAACACCCGACACCTCTCACTCGACACTCCTCTCGACACTAGACAACAAACACCCGACACTCGACCCTTTCACACCTGACACTCGACCCTTTCATAGCCGACACTCGACATATGCCTCTCGACACTAGACATATGTCACTCGACACTCGACCCTAGACACTCGACTTTTTCCACTCGACACTCGACAAACGAATGTTGACTGCTGTCGAGGGAAACATCAGAATTGAAATCCAGAGTCGGTTAAAGCATCCCATTTCCAGATTTCAACTCCCAACTTCAAAAATTCACCAAAAATCCGTTTTAACTTTAAATTCAACGAAATCAGCGGCTAATTAAAGCTTCATATGTCTATTTTCTTAAACAAATGAAAAATCACATAATTCACAATCCAGAAAAATGCATCAGCTCAAACAACATAAGACAGTCACATGAACTACAACTCCTCTAAAAACCATCTCTACTTCACTTCATCAACACTTAGTTTTCACACATAATTCCTCATTCAAACCACAAACAATCAACTTACAGTAAGTAGTTTCACTCATAGTTCATCATCTAAGCAACAAAACAATCAATTTAAAATAGATCACATGCATAACAAACCAATATCAATTAAACAACACAATACATGACATGAGATAAGCATAGTGTTAAAAAATCCCTACTTGTTTTCCAAGCTTATACACTTCTTTGAAATTTTTCCTCTCTTTTCTTCCCTCTCTTCTCTTCTTCTCCTTCTTCTCTTCTTCTCTTCCTGGAACCGTGAAACTCTCTTCTCTTCCTTTTTTTTTCTAATTCTAGAAAAATCCTCTCTTCCCTACATATAAGGCCCTAACTCATGGGCCTAAATCCACTCATTATGCAATCCACTAATCCTTAAACATAATTTCTAAATTTTACAATATAAAAATGCATACATATTAATTTTCTTTTGAGACTCTACAACCTACCCTCCTAAAAAAAAAATTTCGTCCTCAAAATTTGAAAATATGAGTCAGAATTACCTCTTGCATTCAAAAGCTCAGATACTTTCTTTGAATCTCTGACTCTAACTCCCATGTGGCCTCCTCAACGCTATGATGCTTCCATAAGACCTTGAGTAATGGAATAGTCTTGCCACGTAGGACTTGCACTCTCGAGTCCAAGATTTGATCATACGAAACATCTTGTTGAATATCTAACTCACTCCAATCTAGCACATGTGTTGGGTGAGGCTCATACTTACTTAGCATCGATACATGAAATGTGTTATGAATTCCTGATAATCGTGGTGGCAATGCTAGCTCATAAGCTACTTCGCCAACCTACCTTAGAACTTCAAATGGGCCAATGTAGTGTGGAGCAAGTTTACCTTTCTGTCCAAAACGCATCAAGCCCTTACGCAGAGACACCTTTAAAAACACATGGTCACCCACTTTGAATTTTAACGGTCGTCTCCTTTTATCTGCATAGCTTTTCTGTCGACTATGGGCTGTAAGCAAACGTTGACGTATCAATTTTACCTTTTCAGTTGTCTCTCGTACAAGCTCAGGTCCTAATAAGATAGCTTCTCCCACTTCTACCCAACATAAAAGGGACCTACACGGTCTACCATAGAGTGCCTCAAAAGGTGCCATTTCAATACTTGACTGATAGCTGTTGTTGTATGCAAATTCCACAAGTGGTAGATGATTCTCCCAATTACCTTGAAAATCCATCACACAAGCCCTCAACATATCTTCCAAAATTTGAATGGTGCGCTCTGATTGACCATCAGTTTGAGGATGGAAGGCTGTACTAAATAGCAACTGAGTACCCATAGCTCTTTGAAGGCTTTGCCAAAATTGAGCTGTAAACTTGGGATCTCTATCTGACACCACTGAAACTGGGACTCCATGCAACCTCACAATTTCTTTAATGTACAGCCGACTCAAAACATCCATTTAATTGGTTGTACGTATAGGAAGAAAGTGTGATACTTTGGTTAACCTATCTACAATCATCCATATTGCATCCTTCCCTTTTACAGAACGCGGTAATCTAGTAACAAAATCATGGTGATGTGATCCACTTCCACTCTGCTACAGGCAATGGTTGGAGTAATCTTGCAGGCCTTTGATGCTCAGCCTTCACTTGTTGACAAGTAAGGCATCTAGCCATATATTCAACAACATCCCTCTTCATTCCTTTCCACCAAAACTGGTGACGTAAATCATGATACATCTTGGTATCACCAGGATGAACAATGAATTTAGAATGATGAAATTCCTTAAGAATATCATCTTTACACTCTTTATTTGATGGAACAAAGATCCTGCCCTTAAATCGTAAACTCCCATCTGAACCAATTGTCCAATCCACACTTCCATCACCGCATAACACTTGCTCATATAAGGCTCTAGTATTAAAATCTTGATATTGCAATTCAATCACTCTATGCACAAGAGACGGTTGGGCAATAAGTGTAAAAAGACAATTTGATCTCCGAGATCCTCAACTAAGATATCATAATCATAAACAGACCGCAACATGCTCCACTCTCCTATCATCGCACTAACCATGGCCCTCGACTTTCTACTTAATGCGTCAGCCACCACATTTGCCTTCCCTGGATGATATTGGATAGAGAAATCATAGTCTTCCCAATACTCCATCCATCTTCGCTGTCTCAAGTTCAAGTCTTTTTGGGTGAAAATGTATTTCAAACTTCTATGATCATAAAAGACTTCAAGCCTCTCGCCATACAGATAATGTTGCCAAATTTTCAAAGCATATACTACCGCAGCTAGTTCTAAGTCAGGAGTGGGATAATTCTGCTTGTAAGGTTTCAACTGACGAGAAGCATAGGCTACAACCCGACCCTGTTGCATCAACACACACCCCAACCTATCTAAGGAAGCATTAGTGAAAACTACATAATCAACTCCATGTTGTGGTATCACAAGGATAGGTGCTGAAGTCAATCTTTTCTTCAATTCTTGGAATGCTTGTTCACATGCATCATTCCACTCGAATCTGACTCCTTTCCTTATTAACCTGGTCATTGGTGTAACCAATCGAGAAAAGTTCTCAACAAAATGCCGATAGTATCCTGCTAAACCCAAGAAGCTGCGTACTTCAAACACATTCTTTGGTCGTTCCCATTTCATAACTGTCTCTACTTTTGATGGGTCCACTAAGATTCCTTGTCTTGACACTACATGGCCTAAAATTTACTTTTGATAGCCAAAATTCACATTTACTCAGCTTGGCATAAAAACGATGCTCTCTCAGTGTTTGAAATGCCACGCATAGATGTTGCTCATGTTCAACTTTAGATAAAGAATAAATGAGGATATCATCCACAAACACAATCACAAATTGGTCTAAGTGAGGTTTGAAAACACGGTTCATCAAATCCATAAAGGTAGTAGGAGCATTAGTCAGTCCAAATGGCATGACCAGAAACTCATAATGCCCATATTGGGTACGAAAAGCGGTCTTGGTTATGTCTTCTTCCTTTATTCTCAACTGATGATAACCCGAATGAAGATCTATCTCGGAAAAACAACAATATCCTCTTAGTTGATAGAACAAATCATCAATCCTAGGTAAATGATATTTGTTTTTCACTGTAACCCGATTTAACTGCCTGTAATCTATGTATAAACGCAATGAACCATCTTTCTTCTTCACAGACAATGCTGGTGCACCCCAGGGAGAAATGCTGGTGTACCCCGGGGAGAAGTACTGGGTCAGATGAATCCTTTCTGTAACAATTCTTCTATTTACAGCTTTAGCTCCCTCAACTCTGTTGGAGCCATTTGATAAGGAGCAACTGATATAGGTGCCACACCTGGATACACCTTGATAGCAAACTCCACCTCTCTAGTTGGAGGTAACTCGGGCCATTCTTTAGGAAAAACATCAGGAAATTCACTCACCACATGAGGAAGTTCAGAAACCCCATTATTAATCTCTTCCACTAATATACTTGCTATCATGTTCCTGACCCCTTTCTTGTTTTATGACCCAAGCAAAGGGTAATGGGATAATGCATTTTGTCTCCATAAAAACTGAAAACAATGCCCTCCGGCGTGTGGATGATCACTTTCTTCTTGTGACAGTCTAATATAACTTGATAAATGGATAACCAATCCATTTCTAATATCACATCATACTCTATGAAATTCATAAGTATCAAATCAAATGATAACCTATGCCCATTGATCTCTAGCATACAGGAACGGCATATCCTCCCAACCTCTAGAGTACTACCCATAGGTGACTCCACATGTAATACAGAGTCCAACAAATCAGACTCTATTCCTAATATAGATGCAAAATGGGTAGATATAAAAGAATGAGTAGCTCCAAAATCAAATAAAACACGGGCCTATGCGTTAAAAACCAACAATATACCTCCCACAACCTCGTGGTCTGCAGGCTCTGTCGGCTGAGTCAGAGCAAAAACTCGTCCCTAAGTCATCTGTCCCTGAGTCATCTGTCCTTGAGCTGATCTTGGAGGCCTAACGGATTGAGAAGAAGCTGCCTGAGACCCTTAAGAAGTCTGATGTGACTGAGTGTTATGTCCCTGAAACGGTGGTCTAGACTGTGACCCTGACCCTTGTCGAGGAGTCGGTTGGGTCTGACTAGTGGCACTCTGAGGACCTCTCATCCCTGCTAGACAATCCCATTGCATGTGATCGTATTGTCTGCATCTAAAACATCTGGGACACTGACGTTGCAAATGGCCTGGCTTCCCACACCTATAGCAAGCTCTCTGACTTTGTGAAGACCCACTTGACATGGAGCCTTGAGATTATAGTTGCTGAGACTGAGAATTAAAAGAAGTCCTACTGGACTGAGTTCTCTATCTCTTAGCTGAACGATCATGCTGTCGCACTCCTCTAGAAGGAATGCTAATAACCCCTACCCTGTGACTTTGGGATATCTCCTGTTCTGCAACTAAGGCGGTCTCCACCACATCAGAGTATGTTGTCAATCTACACACTGCAACTGAGGGTCTAATGTCATCTCTCAGTCCCTTTTGAAATCTCCGAGCCTTGCTAGCCTCATCCGCCGCCAAACCAAGAACAAAACGGGATAAGGTAGTAAATTGTGCCTCATATTGTTGCACTGTAATGTTCCCTTGTGTCAAATATATAAACTCGTTTTCCTTTTGGTCATGAAAAATCGTAGGAAAATATTTGTCCAGAAAAGCAGTAGAAAAGTCTCTCTATGTAAGGATGTTTCCTCCTATAATACGCTCAACTGATGTCCACCACTGTAATGCCTCTCCTGTCAACAAGTGAGTTGCCACCCTAACCCGCAAATCTTCTTCAACTTGTAAAAGATTAAAGAGGTGCTCAACTCGTATAAGCCAATCTTCTATAACATTTGGATCGGGCTCCCCATTGAAAATAGGTGGATTGTGGCGTTGGACTTCTCCAAGTGCATTCTTCATTCGGTTGTTGGCACCCGTCTCCAATACCGGTTGAGGTGGTGGTGGTGGATTAGCACGAAGAGTCTCTCTAACTGTATTTTCCATTGTTTCTGTCAATGTATTAGCCACATCTCTCATGGCCCTGTAAAACTCCGACCTCTCACCACCCTCAGGTGGGTTGGAACTCGAAGCACTTCGTGTAGGAGAACTCATTATCTAATTTTATCAATGGCAAAAACATAAGTGGTAGAATTCTATAACATATGGAACATAAACACAACAAACTGTTATTCAAGGCACATGCAAACACACAAACATGACTCTATCCCTCCCAGACCATCTACATCCTTTTCACAGGTCTATAGTAAAGCCTAGGCTCTGATACAACTCTGTCATGCCCTAACATCTCTTATTTAGAGACTTTAGGGGTGATTGAATTATAAATTAATAAAAAGTTTATCATCAATATCTCATATTTTTTTTTCCTATATATATATATATCACATGAATTCATTACAACATTTAGTTATTTGTTCAAAATAAACTTTACATACACTGGTGACTAAATTCAATACATAAATTGCTAGTCACAACAAAATCTCCCATCATAAGCTAGGAGAAACAAGACCGTCCTAAAAAATTATTGTATGCATGCAAACTCCAGACTCCCTAGGAAAGCTCTGGAACATCACCAGTATGAACATCCTTTTGTGTACCTGTGGAGGGAGGGGGTGAGCATAAAGCTTAGTAGAAAAAATTCTAACATTATAATAAATCACATGCATTTAACAATTACTCAATTACAAAGTTGCACACCCAATCATAATAAATCAAACAATTATGTTCATTCGCACATCAAATTTATATTCGTGTTTCCCTTGGGTCCGTATCCAAAACGGCCTATCCAAGGTCCAACACCTTATATTATTATATTCGTGTTCCCCTTAGATACGTATACAAAACGATCCATCCGAGGTCTAACACTAAGGATTTCATATCCGCATTCTCCTTGGATCCGTATACAAAATGGCCCATCCAAGGTTCAATGCATACATTAACAACCTTTCAATATCATTACTATGATAAATCTCAAGAAAATATAATTTTTATGTAAAATCCAAAACTTTTTGGGAACTGTACAGTCGATTTGGGGTGGTTCTGTAATTTTGCTCGACACTCGACACATGACACTCGACATGCGCGTCGAGTCGCACACGTAACGCGCGACATTGTTCGCCCGACATTCGACGTTGATACTCGACAAAGTGAATCTCGACACTTGAACCCGCACGTCGAGTCGCGCACGCAACGCGCGATACTGTTCACTCAACATGCAGTTACAGACACTCGACACCTCTCACTCAACACTCCTCTCGACATTAGACGACAAACACCCGACACTCGACCAATTCACACCCGACACTCGACATATGCCTCTCGATACTAGACATATGTCACTCAACACTCGACCCTAGACACTCGACACTTGACTTTTTCCACTCGACACTCGACAAACAAATGTTGACTGCTGTCGAGGGAAACATCAGAATCGAAATCCAGAGTCGGTTAAAGCATCCCATTTCCAGATTTCAACTCCCAACTTCAAAAATTCACCAAAAATCCGTTTTAACTCCAAATTCAACGAAATCAGCGGCTAATTAAAGCTTCATATGTCTATTTTCCTAAACAAATGAAAAATCACATAATTCTCAGTCCAGAAAAATGCATCAGCTCAAACAACACAAGACAGTCACATGAACTACAACTCCTCTCAAAACCATCTCTACGTCATTTCATCAACACTTAGTTTTCACACATAATTCCTCATTCAAACCACAAACAATCAACTTACAGTAAGTAGTTTCACTCATAATTTATCATCCAAGTAACAAAACAATCAATTTAGAATAGATCACATGCGTAACAAACCAATATCAATTAAACAACACAATGCATGACATGAGATAAGCATAGTGTTAAAAAATCCCTACTTGTTTTCCAAGCTTATACACTTCTTTAAAACTTTTCCTCTCTTTTCTTCCCTCTCTTTTCTTCTTCTCCTTCTTCTCTTCTTCTCTTCCTGGAACCGTGAAACTCTCTTCTCTTCCTTTTTTTTTTCTAATTCTAGAAAAATCCTCTCTTCCCTACATATAAGGCCCTAACTCATGGGCCTAAATCCACTCATTATCCAATCCACTAATCCTCAAACATAATTTCTAAATTTTGCAATATAAAAATGCATACATATTAATTTTCTTTTGAGACTTTACAGTATGAAAGTTACGAATAATATAACTGAAAACAGTAATGTAAATCGAAACAAGATTTTTACGTGGTTCGATTATAACCAACCTACATCTACGGGCAACAAGAGTTACAATCAACTATGTTGTATGTGTTTACACTCGACTTAGGACTCTTTACAGTGGTAGACACACGCTCACTCACTAACATAATTTATGTAAACTTGATCAACCCCGATCACAGCCATAGTTCTTCACACACTATTCTGATGTTGCTCTTTTGCTGTCACGATTATCTTAACTACACACAATTAAGAATAACATAAAACCTGTAACTGGTATAGACACATGTGATTACTCAACTCCCTTAACCTCTCACGATCTATAATAATTAACCAAAGCCTAAAGCTTTACACAAGACAAAAAACAAATAAAAAACACACTCAAACTTGCTCTCTCTCAATTTGCCTTGAATGCATTGAATGCCTTTCCCCAAAAGCTAAGAAGATAGCTTTATATAGTATTTGATATCAATTGCTATCCTTATTATGATACTATAGAATCTCAATAAAACTCATAAGAAAAGTTTGGATTACAATAAAACATTATAGGAAGTGATAATATACTCTCCTAAGTAAACTAGAATACTTAAATAATATCCTAATCTAATAAGAGATAATTAATGCAAATATAAAACTTCCTATTTCAACTAGGATATTAAATCCAAACTTATTCCTGTTCAATTAGGATACCATATCAAAACTTATCCTATTTTAATTAAAATTCTCATAACACAAAACATCTATATAAAATAAAATGAGATTAGGAAAATATTCACATTTAGTGTTTTTATCACATGATGACAAATTACTCATGTGCAATGCACAAGCCATGTGTGCCACGTCTAGAACCAACAATCTCCCTCTTTGGCATCTTGTGATGAAACATCTAAATGTTTCAAAAAAAAAATGCATGAGCATATGTAATGCAACTAAAATGAAACACATAAACAAAGACTATAATGACAACCTAAAAATAAAGGAACAACCAAATAACACGGGAGACATCCATACTTCTCCCCCTTTTTTTTCTGAACAAGTGCCAAAGTATAAAAGAAAATCAAAATGATAAACAAAACTCCCCACAACTGAATGTTCAACTCTTTAAATTGTGCATAAATTTAAAAACAAAAACAAAGAAACTAATTAAATCAAGTACTCCTGCAACTGAACAAACTCCCCCTCAAATCAGTTTCGCTGACCTGAAACTTTTGACACGTCAAAATACACTTAAGATGATTAAATTGAGTCAGACATAAAGCACTGATCGTAAGTTGTGCAAACCGTAACTGAAAACAGTCAAAATTCACATAACAAAAATATCTAGGCATCATATAATCTTTTATAACCAAGCATGTATCAGAGCTGTGGATAAAAATAAATAATTGTTCATTATTTTATCACTTAATCAAATTGAGTGGTCAACTTGAACATGCTTCTTACACACACAAAAGTTAATCTCAATGTGAATTTTTCTGAATGAATACAGTAGCTTTCACACATATATAGAGGTAGCCCTTTTCCATTTGAGTGGGTGACCTCAACATATTTAGAACAAGCACAATCATTTTTTGAAGAAACATTAATGGTAGTTGCAGAATATAAAAAGGAATTCTACCATCTTAGTGCATGAGTAAAGATGAAAGAAAGCGAAAAGCAACAAGTGGCTAGATACATTAATGGCTTGAAAGAGGTGATTCAAGATTAATTAGTTATGTAATCTAGATGGACTATGATAGTTGTAGTGAACTTGGCTTACAAGGTTGAATCGTAGATTTCTCTTTCGTATGCTCGACAAAATTATGGAAGAAAGTGTAAGGTGGATATTGTTAGTAAAGGAGTACGAATAGGAAGGTTTCAAAACCAGCTTTGAAATTCATCTCAATGGGTTAAAACACTTAGGAGACCTCTACAACAACACATAACAATGTTGCAATGAGAAAATAAACAATGCAACTAGCTAAAATCACTAATCCTTATACAAAGCCTTTTCCCATCATATGTTACAAGTATAATGAACAAGGACACTACTCCAATGAATACCCAAATAGAAGACGAGTTCATTTGATGGAGGAGAATGTTGGTTTAGAGATTGATTGCCTAGAAGGTTTCAAGGACGGATATGAAGGTGCAGAGCTGGTGCAAGGAGATAAAAGGGAAAATGTTCTTTGTATCATTGGAAAGATCTTGTTAGCACCCAAGCAGTCATTGTTGTCTCAACAAAATATAATTTTTAGAACTCATTGCAAAATTAATAAATGAATTTGTAATTAATAGTGGAAGCATATAGAACATAATTTTGAATGCTTTGGTGAAAGCTCTTGGGTTGTCAAATAGAGAAAAACACAAAATCTTACAAAATTGAATGGATAAAAAAGGGGGCAAATTCTAAGGTTTATGAAGTGTACAAATTGAAGTTCTCTATCGGCAAGCACATAAAATTACTTGTGATGTTATTGAAATGGATGCAAGTCATTTGTTCTCGGGTTGTCCTCAATAGTTTGATAGGGCAATAACTCATAAAAGCAAAGAAAATACTTATGTTTTCTTGTGGAATAAAAGAAAAATTGTTTTACTACCACTAATTCCCAACCCTAAAGCAACCCATGTTCCAATCATGACTAATTATGCTACAACATGGAAGACTTTTTACTGCGGGCAAGAACCGCCGTAAAAGCTATTTTACGATGGTTATACGGCGGTTCACAACCGCTGTAGAAGCAACCGTAGTAAAAGCTTTTACGGCCATTCTTGTCCGCTGTAAAAGGTTATTTACGACGATTTTGTTGTTCGACATAAAACGGACGACGAAACAGAAATTGCAAATAACACGCTTTTTTACGGCGGTTTAGAAACCGCTGTATATAACTTTTTACGTCGAACATTTAACCGCCGTAAAAGGTTCATAAACCGTCGTAAATAATATCCATGAAAACGCTGTATAAAGTGTAAAATCGTCGTAAATAGTTCAAGTCAAAACGATGTAGTTTAGCCCCAAATTTTTTGCGACGATCAGAAAACCACCGTAAAAGGTTAACTTTTTTTTTAATCCTGTTGCTGTTTAATATTATTTACTATTTAATATTATTTTTTTAATGCTGTATTGGCACATGTAGTGGTGTCATTTAAAGAAGTACTCTATGTATGCAGCACTAGTTGTCTTATTTGAACCACCAAGCTCCTTCAAGGTGGTTATAGCCTCCATTATAAGGTTATCCAACCTATACAATGAAAACAAAGAATTAAATAATACGTTGCAATCACACATAATGGAAACACAATATCGTATTGTTTCATTTCATAGTCCACTTATCAAGAAAATGGTGTATAGAATATTTAACAACAAAATTCTAAATGTCATAATTGCATGGTTATCGCCTTCTGTTATTAGAAAACCATACAAGTATAGCTGAATTGACAAAATAATGGACCTAAATGTAGTGTCAGTGAGAATGCTTCCACTTCCCAATTTTATTTTCTTTTCTCTTTGGAGAAGAGTTTCTTCAGGATCTTTAAGTATTGTGCGCCATTTGCCAGCCCCATGTTTAATTACAATAGCTTTTAATGCAGCTTCTTCTTCTTGTGTCCATTTCTGCTTTGGCGCACCCATAAAGAGTAGCTAAAATGAAGTGCTCAAAAGGATCTGAACTGCAAACTGAAAGTAAAATCTATCACCGTATGCACCCGCAAAAAGACAATCATTTACCAACAGTTAATTGGTCAAATAACAAAAAATAACCCCACCAGAGTTCAAATAACACTCAAAAGCTCAAACATTTACACAAAAACAATGCTGATCACATTCTCTTCCATTCAACCACTAAAATACAGTGATGCATGATAAAAGAATTCAGTTTCTTTTTACTAGAATATAATATTTCAGTTTCTTATTATAAAAAGTTAAAAAAAAAAATTCAGCATCCTATTGCAAGTAGAAATAGAAATCTACACACATTGTATAAGCATTTGTCAAATGCAAATAAGCCACATATATGCAACAAAAAATGTTAATTACCTGATGATCTCGCATGGGGTTCCAGTCATGCTCCATGAAAATGAGGTTATCAGCAGATGTTAGATTCAAGCCTAGGCCACCAACTGCAAAGAAAGCCATAATTTCAGTATACTCCATTACTAATCCGCCTTCCAAATAAGAAAAAGCCTAAACAAAGCCTACCATGTATCAGAGTAAGAAAGAATGAGCAAGTAATGATCTCACAATAAGTAGAAAAGAGAGAGATAAGAACACTCACTCCTTCATATGCGTATGAAACAAGTCCCTTTCAATAATGTCTAAAAGGGCCTAGACAAAAAGCAATTATTAATATAAAGAGCATGCAGAATTAACTTTACAGAAAAATAAAAAATTAAAAAAAATAAGTGAGAGTGGAACATAGATTATGCATGCTTTACTTTATGCTGAGCAAAAATCAAAACTCTGTGCTGCCCGATGCTAACAGCACATATTGAAGACTGATTCTGGCATCCAAAATTATACTAATAAAAATTTACTTATATGAATTAATAATAACATTATATAAAAACAACAAAAATAATTATACTAATTGTGTACCTTTATCTAAAATGAGATTATTTGTTTTCTTAAATTTTTTTTTTTTTTTGCAATTAACATTATCCAAACTTTAGAGAAAGTCAAGAAGCTTTTGTAATAATTCCTTATGAAAGAAACTTCACAAACATAATTATCACACATACATGGGATAAACATTGAAGCTATGAACTCAACACAACTGTGTGAATTGGATTCTGTGCGTTGGCAAAATGAATAAACAGATCAATCTCAGTGACGATCACACGGGCTCCAGCTTGCTTCAATGTAGCAGCACAACCCTTGCCAACATCACCATAACCACATACAACAGCAACCTTTCCAGCAATCATAACATCAGTAGCCCTTATCAAACCATCAGGAAGCGAGTGGCGGCATCCATACAAGTTATCGAATTGTTTACCCACAAATTAAAACAATTGTCAGATCAAAACAGCAGAGCAAGCTAGATTGAGTAAAAAGGCTTAAAAAGGAAATTAATTATTAAGAGAGTATAACTAAAGTTAAATTAATACACAATGACTTGCTTCACTAAGATGCGAATCTTCCAATCAGATACTCACAGCATTAAAATAAACAAACTTGGATCAATTTACACAAATAAAGATCCAACAAGTTTATGACTTCATAAAGTAGAAGTAGCAAATTTACAGTAACATAGTAAAATCATGATCAGTAAAAATCAGATCTGAATCAACAAAACTGAAACAATGAAACCCAGATCCTAATCTCAAAATGGTTAGCAAAAATCAAACTTCTTCTAAGTGATAGTCAAGGATCAACATCTAAGAATGCAAACTTGAACATTAAAACATAATAAAAAACCAAACTTGAAACAAAAACTCAGATATGAACAAAAGCAAACACAGATCCAAAACCAAAGCAAAGAAGAGAGAGTAAATTTACCTTGCTCTCGGTGACAGAGTCATTGACATTGACAACAGGGAACAACAAGCTCCCATTAAGCTGCATCTGGTACAATCTCTTCACACCAGTAGCGGTCTCCTAGGAAACCCCAACCAATCTGTCCTTCATCTTGTGATACTTCTTGGGATCAGCCTGCAACCCATCTCTGATAATAGTCAAAACAATCTGGAACTCAGCGTTGTCAATGGAAGAAGGATCAGGTAACTTCCCAGTCTTCTCATAAATCTCCTCAGCCTTCACACCCTCATGAATCAACAACGTGGCATCACTTCCATCATCCACAATCTTCAATCTTCTTTCCCGAGTGTGTGCTAAATGCTTAGACTGATCACTGCCATCAATTTTAAAATCAAATGATTCCTTTATCCATGCATGGCTCCGAAAGGAAGCTGTCAAAGAACTGTTATAGAAACATGAAATTACTCTTAGGACAACCTTACTACATTGAAGTTGATGATATTTAATCATAAAGCTTTCATGTAGTTAGTGATAATAGACTGATTAATTGAAGAGCTTGCAACTTAGATGCAATAAATTAAAAAAAAATGCAAACCAGTTCCACACTCTCTGATGCTTATGCACCAATACAGAAACAAGTGCCTTTGAGAAATTTGGAACAATAACTACATGCAGAAAATAGTGGGTTGCAAGTATTATAGGCCTAACCAGGCCAGAGCTGAATGAAATCAGCCAATGCACATGATCCCAATCCCAATATTCGATTTGAATACTCTTGCATACAACAAAAAATAAGTTAGAATAAAATACTAAATCCAGGAATAATACCTGTACAGCGAACAATGGCAGCACAAAGCATGAGAAAAAGAAGTATGAATAGACCCAAAGCTGGATGAACAAAGCAGACCAAGGTAATTGCAGCGAGTGTTGTAACAAGTAATGGATTGTCTCTTAGAGCCTTTATCACCTGTTCTTTAAACAAAAAAGAACATGGTAGAACACATATCAATCTTCATCCATAAGGAAAGAAAAGGGAAAATAGATCCAAAGGGAATAAAAAAATCATCAACCATCAACCAAAGTAGTAGTCGACAATAAATGACTACTCAACAAGGTACCTAAATGTCTACTAAGCAAGGTATATTTATACCTAACCCTTTTAAAGGAGACGAAATTGGATTATAAATGTCAGAAAGGTCAATTTCAGCTGTAGCCTACTATGACAATTTGATTATTTATTTAAATAATAATAGTAAAACATGAAAGACATCAATGCTTTTAACCTCAAAATGAATATATGCAAGTTGACATAAGTATTTCGATAACATGTCCTGAGCTACTAATACCAAAAATATCACATACCTTTATCAAAAAGAAACCGAAGGAAAGATTGACAAACCATAGAAGAAATTCAAAGCAAAAATTTCCTTCCCATGCTTGCCACCTGCAATTCAGTAGTAGCATATGGAAAAATTATAAGAAAAAGAAAGAGGCTTGTGGGGAGAGAGAGAAAAACAAATTAATTCAGGCTCCAATAAAATATTCAATGCTTTCAATTCCCACCTATAAGATCTTAGAGGAAACAAGAAATTATTTAAAGTAGAACACAATGTAAAATGCTTAATTAAAACAAAAATGAAAAGTTGATAGACATTCTATCTAACTGCAAGAAATAATATGTAATGGCTTTCTCAAAGAAAACCATAACAATTTTCTAAATGAATTCAAATGACATGTAAAAAACTTCAAAGAAAAAGTGTTAAAGAAAAAGTAAATGCTTTTCTTCTTTTTTCCTTGTGCTTTTTTCCTTTTCCCAATTTTTTGAAAAAGTATCAGCTGTAAACCAGAGAAAAACACAACTCAATACAATACTCATGAGAGGCAGAAAGAGCCTACCAACCTTGTCTTAATGAATACATGTACATTGGCAGCCACATAGAAGACCAACTGTGAAACCACCAAGGCCCCAGTCCAGGGATCTCTTGGTGCACCACCAGTACTCCTGCAAGGTCTCACCTTTCCAGCTGAAGACAGCAGCAAAGTCCCGGGCGATGGCGGTAGCAGCATGGTCCTGGGTGGAGAAGATGTTGCAGGAGCACCAGCGGACCTCAGCGTCGAGGGCGGTGAGGGTCTCGATAAGGACGGCGATCTGAAGGTCATGTGAAGGGAGCCAGTGATCTTGGCTCCCTTGAAGGGCTGGGAAGGCCCGAACTCGGTGCAGCAAGCCATGGGGCAGGGCATTACCACTTCGGCTAGCTAGATCTCGAGGCAGCCGAAGTTAGCCTAGGACAAGTCCTGGACCTTAGGGTCATTGTTTTGGTCTTGAGAAATGGTGAGGACAGTGAGTGAAAGGGAGTTATAGAGAGATCGGGGATGATTTGAGAGAGTTTAGAGAGAGATGGGAGGGATAGAAATTGAGAGAATGGGCAACATTAGGGTAAACGGTTTTGGGGTTTTCTACACCTTTTATACGACGGTTTGACAAACTTCCGTAAATAATATGCACGTATCACTATTTAACGCGGTTTTCAAAAATCGCCGTAGAAGGCCGTAGTATATACCTGTTTTTCTTGTAGTGTATACTTTTTGTAAATGGTAATCAATTCACTCAAAAAATCAAACAGCATTCACTAATTTTGAAAATAATGGTGAATGAGCAAGGAGAGGAAGCTAGGTAGATTCCTACTAAAATAAAATTGATTTTGGAATAATTTTTTGATGTTGTGCCTAAGGAACTTTTCAAATGAGTTGCCTTATTTTCAAGATATTCAGCACCAATTGATCTCATCCCAAGTGTAAGTCTACCAAAACTTCCACACTTCAAGGTCAATCCCAAGGAACATGATATATTATAGGGCATAATTGATGATTTGTTGCAGCAGAAGTTGATTCGAACAAGCCTAATCTTTTATGTGGTTCCATCCTTTTGGTTTCCTAAAAAAGATGACTCTTAAAGAATGTTTATAGGCAGTCATGCCATTAACAAAATAATAATCAAATATTAGTTTCCCATATCCCATTTGGAAGACATGTTAGATAAGTTTGACAGGGTTAAATATTTCTCTATATTGCACTTGAGGTCAGATTATTAGTATATTAATTAGAATTAAAAGGGGGATGAATGGAAGACAGCTTTTAAGACTACAAACGAATTATATGAATGGCTTGTCATGTCATTCGACTTAAGAAATGCTCTAAGCACGTTCATGCAACTTATGAACTGGGTGATGAAACCTTCCATTGGGTAGTTCACTATTATTTATTTTGAAAACATATTGGTCTTTAAATTTTAAAGGATAAGCAACTTTATTTAAATTTGAAGAAATGTGAATTTTTATCCAATAAATTGTTCTTCTTAGGGTTTGTTATAAGAGAACATGGAATATAAGTTGATGAGAAAAAGGTTGAAGCAATTCGAAACTCTACATATTTAGGCATCTAAATATGGTGATAAACTTTCCACCATGGAAAAAGAACTAATTGACGTTAGTAAATCTACCATGGAACAATAATCTGTAAAGAATCCAAATGCTATATGTTTGAAAAAATCACTACTAGAAAAATCTTGATACTTGTGTGTTTTCCCCACAAGTATGGAATGCTTGTGGAATTCCCCCCATAAGTTTGGGTTCCTCCCCCTCCCCCACCACACACCACCGCCCCCTCTGCACCCCCCACAACACCCCCCTAACCCCCCACCCCCCAACCACACACACACACACACACACACACACTGGCAAAAACAAAAACTCAAAGTTTGGCCATGACAAATATTCTTCACTTGTGGGTTGTGATGAACACTTAAATATGCATGTTTAATAAGAGTTTAGTTCATCATATTGCATTAATAGTGTCATTAAATTCCTCAACTTAAGCATATTTGTAGCATTTGCATCTTTGGAATTAATTTCTCTTAATTTTGGTTTTGTTACAGGTTCGGTAAAATGGGCATAACTCTCTATTTATAGATCAGAATGATACAATTCTTAATGTTTTGGAAAGCTGATTTAATTGTCTACAAGATTGCATTTCACAAGCATCATCAAATTCGGGCTCTTAGTGGACCAAAATTGGGCTTGAAGTGAACCCATCTACAGTCTCGGCCCAGTCTGACCAGGCCTCAGTATTTGGACCGTATCTCTCAAAATACGTATCCAAATTGTGCAAATCAATATGTTCTAGAAAGCTGAGAGAAATATCTAAAACTTTCATGAAGACATGTGATTAAAATTCACAACATTTCGATGTCAAAATTGATGGTCAAGTCGGTGTCTAATGATCCCAATTGTCAAAGATATTTACAACTAATATTTGACAATTATGCCCTTGTAATTTGACAAGTTTGCCCCTGGATGTATCTATAAATAGAGGTGCCTTGTGACCCATTAGGGCATCTTGGCCTTGGCTGGAACATTTTGACTTTGGCTAGGATCTTGTATTGTGTTTTGTGTGTTTATGTTATTAATGAATTTCCTTTTTCTTGCATTTTATTTTCTTTCTATTATAATGTTCTTCTAATTTCTCTTTTGCTAAGGTGAAAGGGTGAAACCCTTGATATGAGAATAAGGATTCTCTAACCTTTAATATGTGCTTAATAATCTTAATCTTATAATGATTATTCAATATGATTTATATTTAATTTCTTAATCAATCTTGACACCACTCGTAAAGTGGAGGTCTTGATCCATTGTCGACAATCCTTGGCACATCAAATGCTTGGATCCTTTCTAGATGATGTATGGTTCTTCCTTACCGACACGAATCTAGTTAGGAACCTTGATTTGTTGTAGACATATGATGATTGGCACATTGGATGCTTGAACCCATTTACAAGAAGTGGTATAAATATTGGTAATGAAACAAATATAATTCATATAACTAAAATGGGTTAATTATCCTTATTTGAAATATCAAGGGCGGATCCCCTAACCTTAGCCTTCATTGTTATTGTGTTAATTCCTCTTGTATTTTAATTATTCTATTGTTTATGAACTTTTTATTTTATTTACTATGGTAGGTTCTACCACCTTATGAAATTGTTCTTTAATTTACTATGGTTGGTTATACCACCTATTTCCATGGATGGTTTTACCTCCTCTTGCTTTTTGTTTTATATTTGAATGGTCGGTAATACCGCCTACCATCTTACATATTTATTGATATTATCTTGTCACCTCTTCGAATCATCCATATCATATTTGCTTATCTTATAATTTGTAACGCTAAAATTCCCTTCCTCGTGGATCGACCCCGGTCTCACTGGGTTTTATTACTTCGACATTCCTATACTTGGGAGACAATCCTTTTTCGGATGTGTTAAGTTTTTGGCGCCATTGCCGGGGAAGTGGTAGACTTGTTAGAAAAACATCATCTTCCTTAGAAAACATGGCCGACAATCATGAGGAAATATTCACGGATGAAGGGGACAACCGTTCGCAACAAAATGATAAAAATCAACGAAGAACCCTCAAAGACTACATGAATCCGGTAAGGACTAGTGCACCATCTTGTGTAGTTTCTCCTCCAGATTCAATCCATTTCAATTTCAAACCAAGTTTTGTTCGACTTCTACCCACTTTTTATGGCCTTGACATGGAGAACCCATATTCGCACTTGAAACTCTTTGAAGAGGTATGTAGCTCCTACACTGACCCAAATTGTAGCATAAACACCATTAGATTAAAGCTTTTCCCTTTTTCTTTAAAAGATAAAGCTAGAACATGGCTACAAAATTTGAGGTCGAATTCCATCAGTTCATGGGATGAGATGAAACAACAATTTTTGAAAAATTTTTTTCCTACCCATAAAACAAATTCTCTTAAAAGACAAATTTCTGATTTCTCTCAAAAACAAGGGGAGACCCTTTACCAATGTTGGGATAGGTATAAAGAACTACTTAATACCTGTCCTCACCATGGGTTTGAAACTTGGAGAATAGTTTGCACACTTCTATGAAGGGTTAACACCTCAAGATAGGCAACTAGTGGAATTAATGTGTAATGGAGAATTTAAAGAAAAAGACCCTGAGGAAGCACTTGACTTCCTAGATTCCTTGGCAGAAAAGACACAAAATTGGGACACTGCTAGCACCTATGAGGTACCAGGCAAGGCCCCAACCTCGACATCCAATAGAGGCATTTACAACCTTAGGGAAGACCATGACCTTCAAGCCAAATTTGCATCCCTAGCTAGAAAAGTCGAGGCTTTAGAGATGAAAAAGAGTGGTCAATTGAAATCTATTCAAGAAAATGTATGTAACATTTGTGATGACAATGACCATTCTACTGATGATTGCCCAACTTTGCCTGCCTTTAGGGAATGTCTCCATGAAGAAGCCAATGCCTTGAACACTTTCAAAAGGCCAAATCACAATCCATATTCACAAACCTACAATCCTGTTGGAGAAATCATCCAAATTTTAGCTGGAAAAATGATAATCATGCACAATCTTCATAAGTCCCTTTTCAAACACGACAAAATTTTCAAAATTCTCATGATCATGCATATGCTCCTCCTCCTAGGAATGACTTTGAAGAAACATTGCATTCATTCATTACAAAGTAAGAGACTTTCAATAGTCAAACTGCTCAAACATTAGCAAATTTGTCAGAAACTCTTGCAAAATTTGCATCTACATGTAGCATCCAAGAGAAAGGAAAATTTCCTTCTCAAACATTGCACAACCCCAAAGATCAATCTAACTCAAATGCAGGGAATTCAAATAACCATTATTTTGACCAAGCCAAGTCAGTCATGACCCTTCGCAATGGTAAGGTTGTTGAAAAACACATTCCTAATCCTTGTGAGAAAGAAGAAGAATCGATCTCTAAAGGACGGGAAGAGGTTGCCAACCCAACACCTAGCGAAGAAGAAACCAAATCCTTATCTATGCCTCCATTTCCTCAAGCATTAGCTACACCAAAGAAGCCAACTCACAATTCTGAAATCTTTGAAATTTTCAAACAAGTAAAGGTCAACATTCCCTTGCTTGATGTGATCAAACAGGTACCTTCTTATGCAAAGTTTTTGAAAGACTTGTGCACTGTGAAAAGAAAACTAAATGTGAAAAAGAAGGCCTTTCTAGCTGAGCAAGTAAGTGCTATTCTTCAAAATAATAATACAGTGAAATACAAGGATCCAGGTTTTCCTACAATTTCATGTGTTATTGGAGAGCATAAAATTGAACAAGCTTTACTTGATCTTGGTGCTAGTGTGAATTTGCTTCCATATTCGGTTTTTCAGAAACTCAATTTAGGTGAGTTAAAACCGACTTCTGTGACTCTTTTGCTTGCTGATAGATCAATTAACAGTACCAAGAGGAGTAGTAGAAGATGTGTTAGTTCAAGTCGATAAATTCATTTACCCAGTGGATTTTATTGTCTTGGACACACAACCAGTGGAAGTAAGCAATTCAATTCCTGTTATTTTAGGGCGTCAGTAATATCTAGCTACTTCTAATGCTTTGATTAATTGCAGGTAATGGCGTCATGAAGCTATCATCATTTGGAAACATGACATTAGAACTTAATCTTTTTAATATGTGCAAACAACCAAATGAAGAAGAAGATGAAGTTGATGAAGCCAATGTAATTGAATCTATTGTGGAAGGTCACATCCAAAAAGGGAGTTCTTCTGACCCTTTGGAAACTTGTCTAGTGAATTCATTAGAATCAAGCATGAAACTAGAGTATGATCTTTCTGATATATGTTCTTTATTGGATTGTGCACAGGTGATGGAAAAAGGCTCAAAATCAAGATTTGAAGAATTGGGGCAAATGAATGAAAGCAAGGAAGATGAAGCTCCCAAGTTAGAATTGAAGCCCTTACCTGAAGGACTAAAATATGCTTATCTTGGGGAGAATCAGACATATCCGGTGGTAATTTCTTCATCCCTCACATGCGTGCAACAAGGTAAGTTGATAGAAGTGCTTAAAAGGCATAAAAATGCAATTGGGTGGACTTTAAAAGATATAAAAGTCATTAACCCTTTAATTTGCACACATAGAATACATTTAGAGGAAAATGCCAAAACATCTCAACAACCTCAAAGGAGATTAAATCCACACATGAAAGAGGTCAATTAGGGGCTAAAGTTCGCAAACTACTTGATGTGGGAATTATCTATGCCTATTTTTTCTGATAGTTAATGGGTAAGCCTACACATATACCTAAAAAATCTGCATCATAGTGGGTGTATAACAATGAAAAGGGGTGAATTATTGCCAAACTCTCGTGTCTCATCTAGTTGGAGGATGTGCATTGATTATAGAAAATTAAATGCTGTCACTAGAAAAGACCATTTTCCCTTACCATTCCTTGACCAAATTCTTCAAAGAGTAGCAGGAAAACGCCGTATTAATATGATTTTTTTACCTACTAACTTTCTGCTTTCTTGATGGATACTCAGGCTACTATCAAATCCCCATTGCACTTGAAGACCAAGAAAAGACCACATTCACGTGCCCTTTGGCACTTTTGCATTTAGGAGAATGCCTTTTGGACTTTGTAATGCCCCAGCCACTTTTCAAAGATGCATGTTAAGCATTTTCAGTGACATGGTTGAGCATTGTTTAGAAGTTTTCATGGATGATTTAACTGTCTTTGGAAACTCTTTTGATAATTGTCTTGAAAATTTAGAAAAGTCCTAAAAAGGTGTGTAGAAAAAGGTCTTATTTTGAATTGGGAAAAATGTCATTATATGGTCACTTCAGGAATTGTCTTAGGTCATGTAGTGTCTTTTAAAGGAATTGAAGTGGACAAAGCAAAAGTGGAATTAATTTCCCATTTGCCTCCACCAAAAACAGTCAAAGAGGGTCGTTCATTCTTAGGGCATGCTGGATTTTATAGGAGGTTCATAAGAAATTTCAGTGCTATATCTAAACCTCTTTGTAACCTCGGGTTTAATAAAAGATACTTCCTTTGAATGGACTCAAGAATGTCAAAAATTCCTTTGATACACTAATTGGACTTTTAAAACATAACTAGCTCCATTATGCAATTCCGGTCCTGATTGGTTCCTTTGCCTTTTGAATTGATGTTGATGCAAGTGAACTATGCCCGTTGGTGCTGTCTTAGGGCACAAGAAAAGAAGGTAAGATCCTTATGTAATATACTATGCAAGTAGGACTTAAAATGATGCACAAATGAATTACACAACAACTGAGAAAGAACTACTTGCAGTAGTATTTGCATTGGACAAATTTCGATCTTATTTAATTGGCTCTCCAACGATTGTTTACACTGACCATGCAGCTGTGAGATATTTAATGACTAAACAGGATGCAAAACCTAGATTGATACAGTGGATCTTATTGCTCCAAGAATTCAACATCACAATAAAGGATAAGAAAGGAGCTGAAAATGTCGTTGCTGATCATCTTTCAAGACTAACGACATAGACATTAATTGAAACTTCACCTATCAATGATTCTTTTCCTGATGAATTTTTATTTTCCGTTGCTACTGTACCTTGGTTTGCTAATATTGTAAATTTTCTTGCGAGAGGGAAAATGC
>SNVD02014172.1:0-90360 GCA_013180625.2 Boswellia sacra
ATAAGCTAGTTGGGGTGTGTGATGAACACTTAAATATATATGTTTAATAAGAGTTAGTTCATCATATTGCATTAATAGTGTCATTAAATTCCTCAACTTAAGCATATTTGTAGTCTTTGCATCTTTGGAATTAACTTTCTCCTAATTTTGGTTTTGTTAAAGGTTTCGTAAAATGGGCATAACTTTCTATTTATAGATTAGAATGGTGCAAATCTTAATGTTTTGGAAAGATGATTAATTATCTACAAGATTGTATTTCACAAGCGTCATCAAATTCGGACTTTTAGTGGACCAAAAATGGGCTTGAAGTGACCCATCTGTAGTTTCAGCCCAGCCTGACTAGGCCTCAGTATTTAGAATGTATCTCTCAAAATACGTATCCAAATTGTGCAAATCAATATCTTCTAGAAATCTGAGAGAAATATCTCAACTTTCATGAAGATATGCGATTAAAATTCTCAACATTTCAATGTCAAAATTGATGGTCAAAGTCGGTGCCTAATGATCCCAATTGTCAAAGATATTTACAACTAATATTTGACAATTATGCCCTTGTAATTTGACAAGTTTTCCCCTGGATGTATCTATAAATAGAGGTGCCTTGTGACCCATTAGGGCATCTTGGCCTTGGCTGGAACATTTGGCTTTGGCTAGGATCTTGTATTGTGTTTTGTGTGTTTATGTTATTAATGAATTTCCTTTTTCTTGCATTTTATTTTCTTTCTATTATAATGTTCTTCTAATTTCTCTCTTGCTAAGGTAAAGGGTGAAACCCTTGATATGAGAATAAGGATTCTCTAACCCTTAATATGTGCTTAATAATCTTAATCTTATAATGATTATTCAAAATGATTTATATTTAATTTCTTAATCAATCTTGACACCACTCGTAAAGTGGAGGTCTTGATCCATTGTCCACAATCCTTGGCACATCAAATGCTTGGATCCTTTCTAGATGATGTATGGTTCTTCCTTACCGACACGAATCTAGTTAGGAACCTTGATTTGTGGTAGACATATAGTGATTGGCACATTGGATGCTTGAACCCATTTACAAGAAGTGGTATAAATATTGGTAATGAAACAAATATAATTCATATAACTAAAATGGTTTAATTATCCTTATTCGAAATATCAAGGGCGGATCCCCTAACCTTAGCCTTCATTGTTATTGTGTTAATTCCTCTTGTATTTTAATTATTCTATTGTTTATGAACTTTTTATTTTATTTACTATGGTAGGTTCTACCACCTTATGAAATTGTTCTTTAATTTACTATGGTTGGTTATACCACCTATTTCCATGGATGGTTTTACCTCCTCTTGCTTTTTGTTTTATATTTGAATTGTCGGTAATACCACCTACCATCTTACATACTTGTTGATATTATCATGTCACCTCTTTGAATCATCCATATCACATTTGTTTAGCTTATAATTTGTGACGCTTAAATTCCCTTCCTCGTGGATCGACCCCGGTCTCACCGGGTTTTATTACTTCGACACTCCTATACTTGGGAGACAATCCTTTTTCGGATGTGTCAGATATATAAGAGAGACATAAGGGTTCTAAAAGGGAGGGGGAGATATTTTCTTTCGTTTCGGGATAGAAGAGAAAAGTCTGACGGGTTAAAGGGAGAGGGAAAGAAGAAGAAAAAGAAGAAGAAGAAAAAGAGAAGGAAGAAAAAGAGAGGAAAAGAAGGAAAAATCAAAGAGGTGTATAAGCTTAGAAACCAGGTAAGGATTTTCTAACACTATACTTGCATCGTGTTATGTATTTTGTTGTTTTGATTGATATTGGTTTGTTATGCATGTGACTTATTCTAAATTGATTGTTTTGTTGCTTGGAGGATGAATTATGTGTGAAAATTCAGTGCTTATTAAGTGAAGTAGAGGTTGTTCTTTAGGGGAGTTGTAGTTCATGTGACTGTTCTGTGTTATTTGAGCTACCACGTTTTTTTGGTTTGTGAATTGTATGATTTTTCATTTGTTTAGGAAAATAGACATATGAAGCTTTAAGCAGCCACTGAATTCATTGAATTTGGAGTTAAAATAGATTTTTGGTGAATTTTTGAAATTGGAGGTCAAAATCTGGAAATAAGATGATTCAAACGACATATTCGTATAGGTTCACAGCTCTATATGCAGAGACTGACATTTCATCCGACACTACTCGACACTTACATGTCGAGTGTCGAGTGGCTTGAGTCAAGTGTCGAGTGTGAACATGTCGAGTGTCGAATGTCATGAGTCGAGTGTCGGGTGTGAACATGTCGAGTGTCGAATGTCATGTTGTCATTTTGAGGGAAAGATTTTCCAGTGGCGGGAAGATTTTGGTGATTTTATAAGATTTCAAATTATCTTATTTAATGAAGATTTTCAAAAATTATTTGGAAATTATCATAATTAATGGACATATACATATTTTCTCTTTCATGAAATTTAATCCTTTTGGAAAACGAATTTTATTCAAATTTAAATTCTTAAAATCTGGATTGGATTGGGATTTTATGCTAGTTATATCACACTTGGATATTACTTCTTGATTATATAAATTCCATATTTGTTTTTATCTCGTCATTAACCCTAACTCGTAGCAAAGCTTCTTTCTTTTCTCTACAACCACCATGGCCAAACGCAAAGCTATAACACTACCTTCTTCAACTGAACCCAAAACCACTAACTCTTCTTCATCATCTAACTCTTCGACTGAAGAGGAATCAAGCCAGCAAAAATAGTTGGTTTAGCAAGAACAACATGCTAATCCAGAAATTAAACCAGAGCAGTCACCTCTGATAGAACTAGAGCAATCATCCACTGGGGACGAAATTCGACTTCGACTCTATAGGTTGCAATTGAGCTAGCAATGAGTAAGGATGATGATGTCATGATTGGTGAGGTGCGAGATCGTGTAAATCCTCGCAGTCACAAATTCTTAAAGTAAAAGAATGAAACAAGATTTAGGTGATACACTTCAAAGAGAGAAATTCATGTGGAAAGGCCTATCAAAGTCAATGACTTTGATAACTATCAGCTTAGAAAGCTGATTGAATCCAGACACTGGATGAGGATAGTAACAAATTTAACTCCTCCAATTAAAACTCTTGTTCAAGAATTCTATGCCAATATTTTGCCATGCATTAATGATCCTAGGAGTTATTTCTATCATAAGGTTTATTGTACAAGGAAGTTGATTATATTTTCTCCGAATGTCGCAAACCAATTTTGCGAAATTCTTATTGGTATTGAGCATACTGTTGGCGATGAATTGAATATGAGTGCAGTCACATAAGAGCTAACTAGGAGTAGAAATATCCATTGGGATCCATATGATGGCATCGATCAAAAACATTTGATTACGAAATATCATTTATTGCATAAAATCACTCGATTCAATTGGTTTCCATCCACACACCAAAATAAAGTTAGAGAGGATAAAGCCAAGTCTCTTTACTATCATAGAACAAATCGACCAATTAATCTTGGATTGTGGATTTATAACTACATTGTTCAAATTACAACTCATCAATCTCATAAAAAACTCTTGGTTTTGCCTTGTTTGATTCGTGCATTGTTAATGCAAAATCAGATTGCATTGGAAGATGATGAGATTACTGAAGAAAGGTTTCATGACAAGGATTAAAATGTTCCTGAGGGGGAGAAAATACCTCAGAGATAGCCTAGACAGAGAAGAAATCCCAGACCAGATCAGATGGCATCTATCACAGAATAGCTTACTCTAATCACTTCTTCTTTAGCTGATCTTGTGCAGGACAATCAAGGTATCAAGGACAAGCTACAAAGTTTTGAAGAGAAGCTTGAAAGCAGAGCAAGTGGTGAAACTTCAATGAAGAAAAGGAATAGGAAGGACAATAAGAGGAGTAAAAAGCAATCCAAACCAGTTGTTGAAGAGTCTTTTTCAAAGTCATTAGCTGAAACTCCCAATCCACCAAAACCTGTATCAACTCCTGTTACATCTCCATCTCATGTCATACAACAAGCTGCTGAAACCTTAGTGGACATTTCCCAGAAGACTGAGACCATAGCAAATAGACAAGCTAGAGAGATTCGTGAGACAGTTGCTGTTGTTACTATTTCTAATAAAACTATTGCTCAGTAAGCTATCACATCAACTCTTGCTAATACTTCAACCAAACCAACACTTACTTGCTTCAAGACTACTGCTAGAAAGAACATCTTGCGCCCCTCAAAGCTTGTGCAAGTCTGCCAAACTTAACTGAATTTGACTTGACTCAACCAGATTTCATTATATTTTGTTCATCCTTTCTGTGCTTTGGACCTTTATTTTTTGGGAAAATTAAAAAAATACACAAAATTAGCGGCCTATAGTGAAATATGGACACATCCTAAAAAATTTTCATGCCATAAACACTTCCTTCGTAAAATGACCAAAATACCTTTAATAATTGAAAAGAAAGAAAATAGAAAAATAAACAAACCATCGTCACTCCTTCCTTCTTACACTTTTTGAAACACTCTTCAACAGCTTTGTTTCATTTTATCTCATTGTTTACTCGTAGAGTTGAAGCTGAGCAACAAGGTAAGACAAACTTTCCTTAATCTCTCTCTAAATGTCGCAAGAATGTTAAAACAGGTTGTAATATTTTCGTTATTTATTGTTTTGCTAGCTGTCAACCGCATTATGTAGCTTAAAATAGGGATATGTATTTGAACTAAGCTTAGAGATAGTGCGGTTTGTGTCAAAATTTGCTAGAAACTGCAAATTCGTTAAGAAAATCTGGTATCGCCGTCGATGGGGAAGAAGACATGATTAGTCGAGTGACTTCGCTCGATGTGTCGGATCTACTCTTGACATGTCAAGGGGGTAATGTCGAGTGTTGTGGGAATGTGTCGAGTCTACAGTCGAGTGTCAAGTTAGTGCGTTGAGTGCAGTTTCAACAATGTCGATTGTCGGATGTGTATTTAATCAAGTTTATGTGTCGAGTGTGGTTCGTCGAGTCTACGATTGAGTGTCAAGTTAGTGCATCGAGTATAGTGTCGACAGCATCGATTATCGGATATGTATTTAGTCAATTTCGTAAGGATTTTTTATCCACAGACCTTATATGACCTATCATGCAGGATATGAAAACTTTACACATCCTTATTCTACATAATGGTTCTTGGACTATGCAAGAGAATGGTGGTTATTTGTATACTGGTTGGAGGGCCAAGCCATTGATAATTCGCAGGTGTGCTACCTATAGTGGGTTGGTTGAGTATATTAGTACTGAAATGGGTTGGGATCTTCGTAAGCATAACATGACTTTACAGGTTCAATTTGCTTTTAAGGGTGTTCCGCCAATGCCGACTCCTATTGAGACTAACAAAGATGTTTGTTTTTTTATACAACATTATTTGGAGGACCAACAGTCATATACACCATTAATTGTCAAAGTTGAAGATAGGGATAAGCGAAGACAGAGGTTAGGATCCGATGCAGTACGAAGGCGACAAAGTTCTTCTCATCCCTCTATGTTTCGCTCAATAAGTGGAAGCAACCAATTAAGTGAGTCCACTCCTGTTTGTGCACAAACGCAATTCAATGATGATGTTGGCATTGAGTTTGAACAATATTCAGGACATGCAGGGCTTGAGTTAATTGGGGTGTTAGATGGAAATGAGGAAGGGGTGCCCCCGTCGATGCCATCGAGATTAATACATCATCTCGATAGCATTAGAGAGTTTGAGAGTTTAGGCAATATTGATGTTAATAATGCTAGTGATGATGTCAATGATGACAGTGGTGGTGATGAAGATCATAATGATGGTAGTGATAATGTCAGAGAGAATGGCGACAATGAGAATGATGATTGCACTGTTCGTATTAAAGATTTCGGTGAGGGTTTGAATGATTTTATTATTGATGGTATGATGTAGACAGTTCATAATTTGATAATGATAACAGACGGAGATCTTGAATGATGTGAACCAGGATATGTCATTTATCATTCCTTCTCCAATTCACTCCGTACCTACTCCTCCACTACACGGACATCAGCAAGTTTCGGAGTCGAATAATGAGCCGAAAATGGATGGAAATCCTATACATGAAGAAGCTAATTTGGGCTCTGAGAATGACAGCTATTGGGCTAACACATTCAGGTAGATGCTGCCTATTGTGCATTCATCATTCGCAGTTGGTGATGATGCTTTATCGTTTGTAGTTGATAGGGTTGAGGTTGCAATTGGACAGATGTTTAATAGCAAAATAGAGTTTCGTGAGAAGTTACCAAATTTGGCATTAAGACGCAACTTTCAATTCAAGGTGAGGAACTCCAACATAACAAGGTTTGAGGTTGTATGCCGTGCTGAATCTTGTAAATGGCATTGATGTGCCACAAAGGTAGCTGATTCACATTTCTTCCAAGTGAAAAAGTATAAGAACCATCACACATGCTCCACAATCGAACTTCACCCAAACCACAAACAGGCAACTGCACATGTCATTGGCAAATATATTAAGAGCAAATTCGTTGAGGCATCGAGAATATATCATCCGAAGGATATTATGTCTGATGTTTAAGAGTCATTGGGTGTTAATATCACATATAACAAGGCATGGAGGGCAAAGGAGGCAGCTTTGCAAGAACTTCATGGGTCTCATGAGGAATCATTCACACTACTCCCCCAGTACATGTATATGATTGAGAAAGCAAACCCGGGGACCAAAATGACTTTAGAAACTGATGACAACAACCATTTTAGATACTTTTTCATGAGTATAAGGGCCTCTATTACAGGATTTGCATCATCAATTAGGCCAGTTATAGTAGTTGATAGATCTTTTTTTAAAGGGAAATATAGAGGTACAATGTTTTTGGCTTCTTGTATGGATAGAAATAAATAAATATACCCATTGGCATTTGGAGTTGCACATTCTCAAAATGATGACTCGTGAAACTGGTTCATGAGATAGTTGCGTGATCATGTTGTACAAAACGTTAGAGATCTTGTTTTCATTTCTTGCCATCATCATAGCATTGAACGAGCTGTTGTAGAAGTTTTTTCTCATGCACTACATGGATTATGCACGCATTATTTGAAGGGTAACTTGAAGGCCACGTTCAAGGACAAGACTTTGTTGGATATATACTCTTGAGCTGCAAGGACATATCACTATACTGATTTAAACTATCATATACGGCAAATAGAATCGTATATGCCTATAGCAGCAACTTATCTTCGAGAGATTGAAGTCAAAAAATGGGCACGTTCACAATTTCATGGCTGCTGGTATAACATCATAACAACAAATATAGCTGAGTCGATGAACAGCTGCTTACGACATGCGCAATTCCTTTCGGTTACATTGTTAGCAGATTATTACCGGACGAACTTGCAGCAATGGTTCTATAAGCATCGATAGTTATTTGCTAACTCAAAATTACATCTCTCATCATGTGCTAACAAGTTGATGGAGGAGCGTTTAAAGTAGGGCGAACGTATGAGGGTTAGTGGTATCTCTCTTACTATGTACAAGGTGAGAGGCAACGACCGTGTTAGCATCATTGACATACATGCTCGAACATGCACATGCAGGGTGTTTGATCTTGACCAGCTTCTGTGTGCACATGTATTAGCTGTTTGCAAATGTATGAACCTACTGATATGCCATGATTATTGTGCCCATTGGTACACAACTGAAATATTACTACATGCATATGCTCTGTCAGTTGTTCCTGTTAGGGTTAGTGAGGATTGGATGGTTTCTGAGGAGGTACGCAGCAGAGTGGTTCTACCACCAGTCATGAGGAGACCAGCCAGTCATCCTCGAAAAAAACGAATCCCTTCCGTCGGTGAGTCTAGCTCATCTCGAACTTGCGGGCGGTGTAGAAGTTCCAGGCACAATCGTCAAACTTGCCGAAACCCAATTCCACTCCATGACAGCGGATGATGTCTACCAAATGTACGCAGGGTTTTTTTTGTCTATGTACTATTATTCGTTCCACTTCATGTAATATTATTTCGGGTTCTAAGCGATGTAGTGTATTTATTTTATTCCAACGGAGGCTAAGGTAAATGAATAAACTATAAATTATACACCAATACGAGGCATTTTGCTCAAAATGCCTCGTATTGGTGTATGATATGTTTTCCTTTTTTCTTTAATCATGTAGGATGACAAATCCCAGTTGATCAATATTAATGGTAGGATTAGGTGTTTTAACTGCCCTAGCTGAGAAATCCACTCGCTTACAGTTGAAGGTTTAAATTTCCATTGGCTTTCCGCCTAAATTTGTCTGTTACTTCACCATACAATGCTGATTTTGATGGTGATGAAATGAACATGCATGTACATCGTCAATGTATGTAACATTCATGTATTAAACACGTATGTACCAATACATCCAAGAAAAAATGTATTTACGTACCCCTCGTACCAACCTTTTCACTTCACTATGCAAGTACGTACCCCTATACATGGAAAAAATGTGCTACTATACAAAATATGTAACTATACAAAAATTTGTAAATATCCACAAATGTGTATCTATACAATAATTTGCATTGGCATATAAAAATGTGTATCACTAGGCAAAATATTGGGACAACACTGTATCAAGAATGGCACAAAATCAAGGCAAAGTCATGCTGGGCGGCAGCTCAACATCCGCTAAAACAACATTGGCATGCCCAATGTGGTTGTAACATCCACTGACACAAGATCGGTAGTCCCTGTGGCGGCCGTAACATCGGCAAGGATAACATTGACAGTCTCTATGATGGGCGTAACGTCAGCAGGTCCTGTGATGGTCAGAACATTGGTAGGCCCTGTGATGGCCGCAACCTTGGCAGGCCCTGTGATGGTCAGAACATTGGTAGGCCCTGTGATGGCCGCAACCTTGGCAGGCCTTGTGATGGCCGAGACGGCCTCATCTGCCTGTGGAAGAACGCGATAAGCCTAAAGCTATAACGCCATTCTTTCTCGTTGTAAATCGTCTGTGACCACCTTAATGGCTGTCAGTGGAATGCCCCCTGCTAAGAACTCCATGTACTTCAAATAGTATATGTCGCATGCTCCTCCCCCAGCCTCCTGCTATGGCACCTCGATCAAATCCTCGATGCGCTCAATATCGTATAGGGTTGCAGGGTAGTCAGGAATATTGACCCAGGTATGACAACCCAAGAGGGGGGTTGAATTGGGTTTTTATTTACCAAAATGGATTTATAAAACTTTTCTTAAAAAATCAAAATTAGTTCACTCTTTCTTTGAGAATAAAGGTGAAGAAGATGAAATTAGAAGTTATTAAAGATGCAATCAAGAGAATACAATAATGAACAATCACAAGTGCAATTAAATATAAAGAGATAGGGATAGAGAGACTGCAAACTCAATTTACGTGGTTCGGCAAACCTTGCCTACATCCACGGTCTCCTAGCTCCACGAGCTAAGTTTTCCACTAAGTTGTAGAAATCTTTACAACTTGCTTGATGAACAACCTCACCAAAACTTTTTCCTTCAACTCTTGATAACACCACACCAAGAGTTCTTCTTGATGAACAACCTCACCAAGGCGACTTCCTTCAACCCTTGATAACACCACATCAAGAGTTCTTCTTGATGAACAACCTCACCAAGGCAACTTTCTTCAACCCTTGATAACACCACACCAAGAGTTCTTCTTGATAAACAACCTCACCAAGGCAACTTCCCTCAACTCTTGATAACACCACACCAAAAGTTCTTCTTGATGAACAACCTCACCAAGGCAACTTCCTTCAACTCTTGATAACACCACACCAAGAGTTCTTCTTGATGAACAACCTCACCAAGGCAACTTTCTTCAACTCTTGATAACACCACACCAAGAGTTCTTCTTGATGAACAACCTCACCAAGGAAAGAGTTCTCTCAAGGATAACTTTTATCCTTTACAAGAAGATCTCACTCTTACCACAATACAAGAACAAAGTAAATTTTTACAACAAAAGTATAACTCTCTTCAAAGAGTAGATAAAGAATATAAAAGCTCTCTAGACTTGATATTTCTCTTATTTGTGACTTGATAGATTCTTTGCTTCTTCTTCTTGCTGAATGCATGGGAGAAGGGCTCCTTTTATAGGCAAATGAGATGAACTTAATCAAGTGAAGACACCAACTCCAAATTTTCTGCCCACCATAAAAACTGTAATATTGTCTGCCATTTTTGTCAATGTTATGTTTAAAATTTGAAAATATGCAAAACAAAAAAATTGAATAAGCTTTCCAACGCATTAAGAACCAAGTCATTTGGATATATCTATCTCAAGATATGGCCAAAACACCATTCGGTGCTCATGTGACTTGATTTTTCTTTCTTGTGTCAGTCCACCGAATTAAATGATAATTCTGTCAGCCTTTCGTTTGAAATTTGAATTTCTTCAAAAAATAAAAGATCTGCATATTTGAATAAGCTTTCCAAAACATTAAGAATCAAAGTATTTGGATATCGTTATCTTAAGATATGGATAAAACATTATTCGGTGCTTATATGAGTTGATTTTTCTTCTCTGTGTCAGTCCACCAAATTGCATGTCGATTATATCAGCCTTCCATTTGAAATTTGAATTTATTCAAAACATATAAAATCTGCCTCATTAAGTCATCTTTCTAATGCCATAAGAATCAAGTTATTTTGATATTTCTAGCTCAAGATATGTCCAAAAGAGTATTCGGTACTCATGTCAGCTACTTCCATTTGTCTTTCAAATTGCATGATAATTTGGATAACCTTGCACTTGAAATTTGAATTTCTTTAAAACATATAAAATGTTATAAATTGAGTAAGCTTTCTAAAGGCTCAAGAATCACGTCATTTGGATATTTATAGAGATATATATGACCAATTGATTAAACATTACTCATGTGTCACATTCCTTGAGTCAAACCTTGTTCTTAAACTTTGGTGCCTTTAACATGTAGTCTTCTCCTTAGCTTCAACACTTCATTTTAATAAGCCTCTTCTTAATTTTATAATTATTTCAATGATCTTACTCTTGCAAATAAATAAACATGTTAGTAAATCTCAATTAATCTATGTGTATTGTTATCATCAAAATTATCATGTAGCCTTAGGGCTAACAAGGAAGACTGTAAACATCCATTGACACCATACGAGGTATCAACTCTATTAGGCACTGGACTGCATCTCTGACTATGTCAGTGGAATTATATGCAAAATATGAGTCATATACGACTACGACATGGCGATTCAAATCCACCTCGGCTGCCACCTAATGTTCGTCCCTGATGTTAACAGGAATATAAAGCTGAGAAGGAAATTGAGAACATGAAAATCAATGAAAACATTTCAAATAAAACAGCACATACTAACACATTGAATATAAATGTACGCACCCTGTTGACATCGACCCATGGTCTACAACAAAGGCATCTCCCCCGTGACAAACTAGACCATATTATCCTCGTTCACTCAGTTAATCTCATCCAGTCTGTCCAAGTATAGTTCTCACAACGACTTCACTTGTAACTGCAATTACATGAGTATGGTTAGCACATAGGAAGCAAAAATTAACTATAAATTCAAATGTTTAGCAAATACCTACCCAGAAAGTGGTGTCCAGGAAAGTAGACCTCTAGACACCAGTTGTGCCTATATCCCAAGCTCTACAACATAACATCCACAAGTAGCTATCCATGTGCTGTATATAGTAATAGTAGTCAATAGATATTACAATTGTATATCGCAATATTGGAGGAGACGACAAGGGGTGATACAAACCTCAGATGCTAGCCACTCTGACGGCGTAATCAACGTCTTGAGGAACTCACGACCAGTGATGCAGACGTCCAAATATCACCCTCCTCCCCCTCCTTTCATGTATCAAAACTGATGCTATCAGTAGCTACTATGGGGGTACATGGGTCAAATAGTGGAACTCGCGTCCACAGGTCGCTACGGGGTACAATAACTGCATCCTATATCACAGTCTCGCGAGGATGTATAGTGGGCTCCTCAGGGGACTGAATATCTGGTCTCTCTACGGGCTGAACAATCAGGGCCTCTAGCTGTACATGTTGATCGCTAAAGGCTTTCTCCTGTAGCTCAACCCTCGCCCTCTTTCTACCCCGTGGACTGACAAAGAGGCTCTGTTTATGCTTTTTCAGAAATAGAAGGCGACCTTAGAGCGAACGAAGCCCGCGGGAGGAGCATCGGCGGCACAAATACTCGTATCTATGGGTTCAGGTTCTGTTGGCTCTTAACCTTCACCGTCATCGCCCGAACCTCCATCCGAATCCTATATTAAAGCAAACCATAACGTAAGGTTAAGCAGTGTGACATCATGGAAATCACAAAATCCGTTTATAACTTGTGCAATGTACCGTGGCAGTGTATCCGAAATGGCCACCTAGTAGAACAACACCCTCACGCGGAAGAACTATCTCCTCCTACATGTCCTTGTTCTCCACCTGTAACACTGTCATCTCCTCTCAGAGTCCTACAAGCTCACGTAGAACTATGCTCTAGAGCCCATCATGGAACGACTGCGCCTGTATATCATTATTCACTATCACCATGACAAACCAACCATGCAGCAATGTAAATAGATAGGTACACGAATGTAAATTCTCATTACATACCTTCGAGCTTGAAGGGAAGAGAAATGTCACAGTAGGTGGTCGTGGGACCCGACAGAAGAATCGAATCGCCCGCAGAACCATAGCTGTTGAACGTGGTAGGTGTAAGACTAATGAGGGGATCGGCTGTGTCCATGTCTGCCCCCACATCAGATCTATCGACAAAACTATGTCCAGGCGGATGAGTTCTAGATGGATCCTCATGACTGTGACTCTCCAATGCTTGAGGTATAGGACTAACGGGGGAAGCAGGCGACGGAGACCACACACGTTCATCTGTAGGACTGGCTGTGTCTCTGACTGGCCCCAACTCAGGTCTAATTGGGGAACTATGACCAGCAGGAGGTGGAGCTGATGGATCCCCTATTGAAAGTGGCTCAATCCTCTCATTGGGTAATAAGGGAGCATCCACAGATGTCGCCCATGCTACATGTGCACCTCTCTGGATGCCAACTACTGTAACAAGAGTAATATACCAATCTGTCATCTGCTTTGCCTCAGATGCATCAACAAATAAGCCATCAAATTAAACATTACTTCGCTGTGACCAAAAACAAGAAAAAAAATAGGGGAACCTTACATACCTGCCTCCTAACCAAGAGGACATCGCGTTCGATAATGTCCTCCGACGGGGTTTTCTTTGTCTCCCACTTCAACAAGCGTGATATCCTCCTCTCAAAGTCCTCGTCCACTCGCCCATATGTCGTGTCAATGTACAGCACAGCCTTGTACAACCAAACCTTAATAACATAGGGTTTTTTAGTAACACTATGTATTTAAATTTGTACCTTAAAGAAACTAATAAACACGTCAACACATTTGTTTTTCAGTATGTATCTGAATAGCGTAGGGGCACCCTTCTAAGTTAAATTTCTATACATGCTTCCCTTTCCCCGTCGTCTTGTTCTTCTTGGCTTCGACTTGCTTCTTATACCTTTCTAACCTGCCATCCAAAGCATTTTTCATTCCTTTAAATGTCTTATCAAAAGACACCAAACCCCATGGATAATTGTTAAAACTATCCAATGTGTTGACTAAATTCAACCACACACGGGAGACATGTCAGCGTTGATCCCGTCTAATAAAAAAAGGCTCTAGCACGTAGTACAAGCCTAGCTTTACAACACCGTCATCTGGCATAGCTGACATATTTAGTTTGCAAACTCTCGGGTAAAAATCCATGAGCTCCATGTCCTCAACCTCGAAGTACGTATCCAACAAAGGGCATAGATTCAAGACATTTGGTATTGGTGGCACGGTGGTAGCAAATCTTAAACCAGTAACCAAACCGAACTCGTGGTCAGAAAAACGAATCAGTCTTCTTGCAAAGAAGGAAAAAAAACATAAGATGCCAATAATGGTAACAAAAAACTTAACTACAACCATCAACTACAAAAAAATAAAATTATTTCACTACATTGTACTTCAAACACCATATTTTTACCTTCAATAAGGAACGACATCTCGTTATTGTACCACACTGTGTTAACGTCCCACTGAAGCACATTGTGCACCAACTAAGACGGAAAGGAGAGCTCCTAAATTTCTAAGACAAACCCAAAACATGTATTACGAAACATGTTTTATTGCCTCTCACTTAATGTCACGCGAATCCATTCTATACAATCCAAACTTGTTAAATTTGTCATAACCGCATGGTAGTGCTCATCATACGGTGTCTTGAGGGTGAAGGACAGTCCAAATTCATTTGTCATTTGCTTCAACCTGCAAAAAAATGTTTGTTATAGTTAAATTTCATGGAAAAAGGTAAAAAACAAGGCTAAAACAACCGAACTGTCAAAACGCTCAACAAAACTCGACGTCACATGACGCGCTCGATAAAGCTCGATAATAAAAATCGATAAAACCTTTGTCGGATTAAACTTTTGTCAGATTCTACATCCTCTTGCTTGTATCCTCGAAGGATCATCGTGTCGGATTCCTTTTGCTGCGTTTCAGACGGTGTTCAGTGGTGTAAAAGGCTGTCAAGTGGTGTAGAAGGCTTTGAGAACAACAACAGATGATATGGAAAAAGAGGGAAATGAAGAGTTTTGTAATAAATTTATTTTTTAAGGGGTACTTTGGTCATTTGTAAGGAAAGTGTCTATGGCATAAAAATTTTCATGATGTGTCTAATTTTCACTATAGGCCCATAATTCTGTCTATTTTTTCAATTTTTCCTTATTTTTTTGGCACTTGTTATGAAAACAAGAGGGAGTATAGTAGATAGATGTTATGTTTCTCCGTGTGCTTAGGATTTAATGACTTTAAATTTTTTTGTTAAACTTGTAGGAGACTGATTTGTGGTTGAACTGCTATGTTATGCAGTTTATGATTATGATGTTTTGCGGGTTTAATGTTTGATTAAGGGGTAGTGATAGTTCATGTTTGATTTGTGATGTTTTGCATGACTAATTGTGACCTTGATTGATTGATTTTACAGTTGAATATTATGTTGATTTTATGTTTGATTTGAGTTTATTGCAGGTCAGTTTGGACAGCACAAGTTGTTGACGCTCCGTCTGATATTTGTTTCTGTGTAGATATTGGACATTTTGGTTATGTTGTTTCAGTTATGTCCGTTATAACTGAAAATCTGGATATTCATGTTTTTGTGAATTTTTGACTAAGTGTTTACATTCTGTTTTCAGTTGTCTTACATTTAACTGTGCAGGATTTTGTTCACAGAAACATGTGAATATTTTCATCATAAGATGTCAAAGAAGGAGATTGTTAGTGTTAATGTGACATGTGGCATGCATGTGTAATGCATAATTATTTTTGTCATCTTGTGATTAAACATTAATTTGAATTTTTTTTTATTAGGAGATTTTTAACTAGAATAGGATAACTTGATTTGGTATTCTAGCTGAATAAAAAGTTTTATATTGACCATATCCTATTAGATTATGATATTCTTTCCAGTGTTCTAGTTTAATTAGGATAATATCTTCTTACTTCCTATATTGTTTGATATTTACCATTAATCCTATTTGAGTTTTGCAGGACTTTGATGGTGATTAGGATTGTTGATTACATGAATTATATAGCTGTTTACATAGACTATATAAAGGTGAAGCTCTCAATGCTTCAAAGAAGGCAAGAGAGTGGTGTTTTGTGCAGAAAACATTGAAAGCACTTGAGTATCTTTGATTATCATGATCTTCATTATAAAATCTTTATGATTGTGTTTGTTTAGACTGTACATGACTCACGTGTGTCAGGTATGTGCATAGATCTTATTTGTGAGAGTTATTGAGTCGTATAAACTTAAGAGAGTTTAGTGATTACATGATTCTGTAACAGTTGTCGTGGTTATGTCCAACTAAATCGTTGTAGTTAAGTCCAACGCATCTGTAAAGAGCAACATCAGAAGAGTGTGCGAAGGACTTCAGTTGTGATCAAGGGTAATCAAGTTTACATAGATTAGATTAGTGAGTGAACGAGTGGCTATTACTGTAAAGAATCCTAAGTCCACCATTAACACATATAGTATAGTGGATTGCAACTCTTATTGCATGTCGATATAGGCTGGTTGATAGCCGAACCACATAAAATTCTATGTTCCGTTATTCTTAACTGTTTCAGTTATATCTATGACAATTAATCATACACTACAAAAACTAACAGTGTCGTACTATGCCTAGCACTAAAAAAATTTTGGAGGTCCAGCACAGTCCATATGGCATGACCCAAATGGATTGTATCGTGCCTAGGAACGTGTCGTTTCGTACTTGGCCCAAATAAATCAAAAATACATACAAAATTTTTTTGTCTCTAACTTTTATATTTTTATTAAAATAACACACATGTATCTTAAAGACACTAATTAATCCCTTATTGAGGAGCCATAAACATATCTTTTAAGAAAAATAGGCTTATCTTTAAAATCAAATTGAATTTTTTAATAACCTATATTTTTTAAAAAATTTATAAATAACAATTTCAATTTTTTTTATTAGTTATTACTATCTTGAGTTAAAAATTATTTCATTTGCTTTGTTCAAATAAAAATCTTAAAATTTTAGTTAAATAAATATAGATATACTAGTTAATTTCTTAAAAAATGAATTCTTTATTAATAATTTGAATAAAAGTACAATTCTTCAAATATATTATAGAGTTCCATCATTACAGTTCAAACTTATTTTTTATTATTTCTTTTGATTGAAAATTGGTCTATTTAATTATAAGATAAATTAGAAAGAGATAGAGATTTATGGGAAGGAATGAAATAAGAGTTTATGACCAAGTAAACTAAGAATATAAAACGTATGAGAGATAAATAGCAATTGAGGAAAGAAAATAGATTTTACTTCGACTTTTAATTACTACAATATTACAGTAAAGTAATTTGATCCATTGATATATTCATTTAAATCCAATGATTTATTTATTTATTTAATATTAACTTTGTAAACCTACGCTAAATCAATATGAAATGTAAAGCTCATAAATACTTGTTTTCTTAAATTAACCCATCTTTTTAATGTCTACACCTTCTAAATAGCTCGTTATCTAATTTCTACCTTATAAGCATTCTAAAAATATGTTGACATGTGGACACAATTAAATCAATGGATAAGATTTATTTTTGAAAAATGATACTCTTCTCAAATTAGATTACAAATTCTTTATCCCCAATTATGTATATTTAATATATGCTTACCAAATGGTTGATGTGATATGATAGGTTTAATTTTATATCATATTATTTGGATTTGAAATGTATTTCGACACAAGTTTTTTAATGCGTATTGTATTGCTGCTCTTTATTTTTTTTTTTTCAATTTTTTTTTAAATGCCAGCCTCCAAAATAACGAGATCAACCTATAGTGCCAACCATAGACAATCTTTAAATAAAAAAAAAAAAAAAAAATCATGCATGTCAAAAGAAACAACTATTTGTAATCTTTCGTCACGTCTCTCCAGATAGTTAAATTTTGGTGCTAGAATGCTTTAACAGATCGCATTAACAGGCCATAATCTTTCACAATTCTATGAGTTTGTCTGTTATATATGGCTTTGCGCAACTGGATCTGTTGGGAACAAAAATGTAGGTATTCAATTTTTCTTGTTTGAACTGCTCAAAAAAAAGTTTTTCATGTCAACTACGACGAGTACTCACAAAAAGATAGTGATTTACCGTTTACCTTTCAAATTCAAGCTTAGATCTGTCGTGGAGACATTTTAGGTAGATTAGAACGACTATGTTTTGGTCTTTAATTAGAAAAGAGTTAGGTGTGTTTTGGTCTTTAATGAGGAAATTAATAAAGTGAAAAATTCTTAACCATACATTGCTATATTTGTCATGTGCCACAAGATCTTCAAAAACTTGGGTAGAAGTCAGATAGATCCTAGTCCCTCCAAGAAAGCCTAATTTATGTAGAATGTAAACTAAACGTGCTAAAGACTCATTATGAATTTGTTTTGATGAAAATTCCTAACAAGCGAATTTTGGGAAATTTTTGAACAAAACTGTTATAAGTAGAATATATTGATTTCAGAACTTGTGATAGGAATGACAAAAATTGTTAAAGTACCTTAATCATGTTAGAAAATTTCTGAAATTTTATGTATTATATATCTTCATATGTACTTTGTATATAAAAATTTTGCAATTTATTGCTTAAGAAAATAATTATTAATTTTTGAATAAGATAAACTCACTGTGAAATTCGATTTGACCATTTTATGATATCTATTTGTAAAATTGTTTTCAAAATGTTTTTTGTGCAAATTTTTAACTGAAATCTTACAAAAGCTTTTTTTATATGTCTATTGCATACTTTTAAGATTTTTGAATTTTTTTAGCAAAGCATGAAACCATAATAATTCAATGTTGTAAGGTTGGTCAAGGTGTTGTTTTTTAGGCATACAATGACTTGTTTAAGACTTGGTTTTTCCATATAATAAAAACTAGATGCTTATTGAATTATTTCACCTAGTTTATTGTGATTCTTAGATATTTGAAACTTTAGCATGACAGATTTAGCATATGAGATCTTTATTGTTCCTTGGTTGCCAATTAATTTGGTTAGAGTTGCTAGTTTGGTCATTAGTAGCATATTGTTTTCCGTACCTTCTTTTTTTTTTTTTTTTTTGTGTGTGTTATTTTACGTCAATATGTATGATGACTTCTTGAGTACTTTGAAAGTTTGTATTAATACAAACCTATTTTATGGATCACTTCTGTGATTTGATTATACAAATGTAGTGTGAAAACCTTCCTAGCTTTAGGAGGTTTCCCTTAAGAATGAAAGACAGAGTCCAGCTTTAATGAAACATAGCTTCTTACGCAAGTCACAATACATCAAGACAGTATACGATTTGAAGCTTAATCTCTAGATATTAAGAAGTATATATAAGTATTTGAGGACTATAGAAGATTAAAAAAGAAAGAAAAAAATGAATAAATCCTAACTGAATAATATTTTAATCGTCAAGTGTCATCAAAACTTGAAGAAGTTTAAGAAAAATTAGACAAGGTAGGAATCCAAATCCAAGTAGGGTTGAGAGTGAACGGTACATCAAAACTTCAGCCTCTAGTTGGTTTCGGACAGGTTATTCAGATTTCCTTCAATTTTACAGGGCCTTATTGGCATCACTTTTGGAGATGGGCAACTTCTGCTACATTTTGTTAGCTAGGAGTTCCTCATTACAACCAAATCTTTTGAAGACTATTCTTTCCATTAACATTAATCAAATATTTTCTAAGAAGTCGGAATTTTGATGTGAATATCATATAAATTCTATCGAATTTCAAAATCCCACTCAACCGTGCCAAATTTCACAGACATTTTCTTAAACTCCAGCAAGATCAGAACTAGTATTGATTGAGAAATAATCGTAGTTCTAGATCTCAGAGTGATAGGCACCCAAGCACCACGAAAAACCACACCCCATGAAGAACCACACCCTAAAAGCTAGCTATTAAGGTGCCCATACTACCCGATGTGAGACTTTGACATCCCATACTACCAAGATCCCTATCAATTGCCCCTCCCCGGAAAGCCGAAGTCCCGGCAGCTGCACTCGGCAGCACTTCACTCGGCTCCGCGCCAATCAGAACCCTCCGCCAGTAGCTCTCTCGACGCCCCGGCTGCTGCACTCGACAGCACTTCACTTAGCTCCGCGCTAGTCAAAACCCTCTGTCGGTAGCCCTCTCCAGTCCGCCAAGCACCGGCTCTGATACTAAATGATAGGCACCCAAACACTATAGAAAACCACACCCCAAAAGCTAGCTGTTAAGGTTGGAGAGCCAGGCACTTAAATACCCCATCAAGCAGCCCATACTATCCGACGTGGGACTTTGGCATCCCATACTACCAAAGTCCCTATCACAGAGATGCATAGAAAGCCACAATGGTGCCACCAGCAGCTTTCACTGAAGCATTAGAAGCCGTCATAGAGCACCTAGCAACTGATACTGTTCTAGTCACCAATAGCCTTTTTAATCAAAGGAAGATGGAAATAGAGAACAAATAATTTGGGCCAGTTCTCTGCCTCTGCAGCAAACGGAAGCTGGAACCCAATGCCCCTTCCTTGTGCAGAGCAATGATGATATATTCAGCCAGACAAATAAAGGAAGCTTAACAGATGTTATTGACAGCTGTGATGTCTCGATCCTATCTTCACCAGAAGTCCCAACAATTACAAACTCCATTCCTAAAATGATGGAATCGACTTGCATCCCTAACTGTTATCTCTCTGTTTGTAATAATGGTGATAAATTTTATGGCAACATGGCAGTCATCACAAACTCGCAGATTTTTAGTAACTAGAATAGGCTTTGCAGGGCTCAGATTAAGAATTCCAAATGCAATAGCTAGCTTCTCACTGTGGTACAGTAGAATTCCTTCCTTTTCCTCTTCTTCAACGTCTTGGAGAACAAGACTGGATTCTGGATGATAACCCAAATTTGTCATCTCCATTAATAGTTCATTTAGTTTCTTGTTTATCTCTGATGATTGTGGATGGGACCTATCTCCACCTACAAATGCATGAACAGACCCGTTTATCTCAATCCAGCTGCATCCTGGGATTTTCTTAAAAGATTGAATCCTCTGTGTGATTCTAACATCTGCAGCATCATGCCACCTCCCGACAGCGCCATATAAATTTGATAGAAGAACAAAATTTCCACTACCTCCAGGTCCTAGCTTCTGGATTTTCTCTGATACTTCTTCCCCAAGCTCAACACTCTTATGGATCCTACAAGCAGCAAGCAGAGCACTCCATACATTAACATCGGGCTCAAGTGGCATTTTTTCTATGAATTTGAATGCCTCACTCAGAAGTCCACTGCGGCCCAGAAGGTCAACCATGCATATGTAATGATCCATTCTGGGGATGATGTTAAAACCTTGAATCATGACCTCAAATAGTTGTTTCCCTTCCGTTACAAGTCCTGAATGGCTGCAAGCAGATAAGAGACAAATGAAAGTCACATCATCTGGCTTTAAACCTGTAGCCTGCACTTTATTGAACAGCAAAAGCGCTTCCAGACCAAGCCCATGGATTCCATAACCAGCAATCATTGCATTCCATGAGACAATATCTCTCTCATCCATCCCATCAAAAACTTTTCTGGCAATATCTATTTTTCCACACTTTGAGTACATGTCAATTAGAGCATTGCAAACTGAGGTATCAGCTACAAACCCATGAACAACCGCATAACCATGTCCAGAGAAACCAGGTTTTAGAGCAGCCAAATGTGAACAAGCAGGCAGGACAGCAACAATAGTAGCCAAATCAGGATTAATTCTAGACAACTGCATCTCATGGAAAATGGATAAAGCCTCTTGTGCATAACCATTTTGTGAACATCCAGAGATGATGGCACTATAAGAAACTGTATCTTTCAGATCCATTTCATCAAAAAACCTGAATGCTTCATCTATAACTCCACACTTTGCATACATCGAAAGTAGTGTGTTTCCTACCATTATATCTAAAACAAAGCCAGTTTTAATCGAGAAACAATGGATGTATCTCCCTTTGCTCAGATCAGTTAACTTTGCACAGGCTCGAAGTACAGTGCTAAGAGTTACTGATGTATTATTCATTCCATCCTCAATCACCATGTAATCATATAGTTGCAGTGCCTCTCTTGGCAAATCACATGTAACATATGCTCCAATTATAGCACTCCAGGTTACCTCATTCTTGACATCCAATAGATCAAAAATCCTTTTTGCATAAGAAATGCAATGACATTTCGCATACATATCCAAAAGCCCAGTTCCAACTAGCACGCCAACAACAAAACTCCTCCTAACAGAGAAACCATGCATGGCCTTCCCCTGGTTCAGCATGTTAGCTTCCGCAACAGTCGGAAGAACAGCTACAATTGTTGAAGAATTGGGACAAATTCCTTCCTTTTGCATTTCAATAAACAACTGAATGGTGCCATCATACAATCCATGGAAGGAAAATCCAGCAATCATTGCATTCCATGCCACAATATCTCTATAAAACATTCCATCAAAAACTCCTTTTGCCCGAGTCAAATCCCCACATTTGGCGTACAAATCAATCAAAGAAGTACAAACATAGACATCCGTGCCAAGCCCAAGTCCCTGAGCATGACCATGAATTTCTTTACCATCTTCTATTGCCTGTAAAGCGGCACAAGCTTTGAGCACAAACGGGAACGTGAATTTGGTTGGCTTGATACCCAATTGGATCATCTTAGAGTACAAATCAACGGCTCTCTCAAAGGGTCCATTCCACGCATATGCTCTTATTATCAAGTTCCAGAAAATAACATTCGGTTTAGGAATTGTGTCGAACAGGTGGCGAGCAAGTTCAACTTCCTTGCATGAGACGTAAACACGTGCTAATTTTTCTACTACAAAAGGATTTCTCAAGTGGGTATTGTCGTTTTTAAGGAGATGTTGATGGATCTTCTTGCCTTCAGTGAGAGACTTGGATTGAATGCAAGACTCAAGAAGTTGCATATAATCAGCAACTGAAAGTTGTGGTGTTGCAATGGCAGATTCAGTTTTGAAATAGTTGCAAAAAAATTTCAATGAAAACTTCGTTAAAGATAGCTTTGTAACGGACATAGACATCACTGGCAGTGAAATCAAAGAAATGTCTTTTTACTCCATGACCATGAAGCTATAAAACAAGTAAGAGAACTAGAACGATTCTAGTGACATTTTTGTATATATATTCATCGCTTATAACTTGTTTAGTATTGATATCATACCTATTAAATCAGGAATTTGGAAAGCATAACTTTCAATACCGAACAAAGGACTATGTCTCTGTGTAGAATATGAACTTTGTTACATAAGATGCCGAGGTAACACTCCTAATTGGACGTATGTCATAGAATGTGAAATTGAGAACATATATCGTGTAATATTAAACATAAAATTTACGATGAAGAGTTATTTTATATGTTTGATTTTATTGCCGATGAAGAGTTATTTTATATGTTTGATTTTATTGCCGCAATTCGTATCGTACGTGTCACGATTATTAAACGTATTATCCACGTTTTATGATCATGTCATTTTTCATTTATATAATTTACTTAATTATTTAACTTAATTATACATAATATACCATATTCTATATATTTATATCAATTAAAATTATTTTTAAAATATTAACCATTATTAGTATAAAAAATTATTAAAATCATCGTAATTTACTATTTTGTAAATTAATATACTGTACAATATAAAATTTTCAGTTTTATAATATATATATATTGTAAATAGGTAATAATTCGTATAATTAAATAAGTTTACATGTTAAGGATAGACAAAATATGTTTAACTATTCGTATCATTAATCGGATTGACATATTGAACATTCTCAACACGAATCCGACCCATTTATTAATCGTGTTCGTGTCATAACCCAAATTATCACCCCTGATTTTAACATAAATAGTTTGCTTCAAATGTGCCTCTTTTAACTGACATGATCACATTCTTGAACCTGCGAACCAGGGAAAGATGACTTTATAAGTTGGTTATATCCTAGATTTATGTTCATAATTTACAATTTTGCATACATTTTTGCTTGTTTTATAAGTTGCTACGTTTCATTCTGGGTGCGTCTAACTTTGCTGTCAGTGCTTCAATCTCTGCATCCAGTTCAGATTCTGCTTTCTCAGATCCTGCTCTGCAATTCAGTTCGCCAGAAGTCTCCGCAGAGTCAGAATCCAGAACCCCATAAGGACGAATCAAGGATGACTCTATCCCTGTTGAAGGTGTTTCCTGACAAAGCAAAAGAACCCAAATTTGAGGAGTCAGGCCAAAGTTCTACCCTTGTAAAGATCATTACTCGACTATGACTAGAAATAATCAAACTATTGTTGGAACTTGTATCAGGCATTGCCATGAGGGCCTAAACACATCTCCTAGTACTTGTGTCACAATCAGGTAAAAAGTTCTCTTTGCAATGGTTATACGAGAATATCTGCTTTTGCAGAGGAAGGAATGCAGTTACCAATCACAAAATTACGCAATCAGGTTTTTCTAAAACTTGGACTGCAAGCTTACCTCAGAGACTACACATTCAAAATTTGCTTTAAAAATGCACTCCTCACAGCAATGAACACCCTGCTTTGGGCTCCTCGGAGTTCAGAGGCGCCAGAATAGTACTCCCTGGTGTCATCTTCAACGAATGAATCCACAAAGGTGACAGGATGAACATGGTGCATTCACAAAATCCTAAATGTAGATTGAGATCACATTCCACACAGCAGTAGAAAGTCCGTAGGAATGAGGCTTAAATTCCTGCCTAAGAAAAAGGCTGTGTCTACGGCACTATTGTTTCAATGTACAATTTCAGGGTATCAGCAGATGCTACATGAAAATTCAAATGGCCAGCATCAAAGCAGAAGCCAATTTTTCAAGTTGGCTTTTTACAGCCACTGCAAATTACCTCATCATCATCCGGGTAAATACGATGAAGGAAGAGAAAGTGTTACCAGTAAGGATGATGAACTTTCTGCAGTATCCTCAGACAAGATTCATGAAGCAAGCAATCATGTTAAAAGCAAAACTTAAACAGGCTGAACCTGAGAGAAGCTTCCCACCAGCTCCGCAGATTAAGAAAATTCCTTCCTAAGGTTGAAGAGGGTAAAATTACATGGCCGAAATGGTTCATGTGTTTAGCAGACCAAGCACAGTAATTATCAGTTAAAAGTAGCAAATTTGACGTCATCAAGGTGGTAATTGCATCCATTGCAACTGAATTTGAAGCCATAAGAAACATGATAACATTCATGACAAACAAGAACTTGGACTTACCAGCAACATTAGCAGCAGAGAGTTTCAGAGGGTTGTGCAGCAAGTGAAAGCATAGACCATCTCCTGAGGCAATTCTGTGCATAAGTTATGCAACTGAAATTCAATAGTTTCACAAGGATAGGCCGGACCACAGATCTGTAGATAGAAACCACTGCACTGGAAGTTTTTCTTACCGCTCAACTCCTTAAAATTCAAGATATGACGGTGGCTGAAGTGTTGAATCCCCATCTTAAAGGGTATAAAGGACAAAAAAAGATAAACTAATGGGGTTCTCAGCAGGAAGCTTAATATTAATAACAGACACTTACTTGTATAAGTTTTCAATTTAATTGAGTAATGAGTTCTCCATAATCAAACACAAAGCGAGCCAATAAAAAAATAAAAATAGCTTTAGATCGATTCAGTTTAATGCTTATCAGGATGAAGCTTGATTAGCTGTCTTAATAGAGTATTATTCAAAGGAAAAATTGTAAAACCAAATTGCTTTCAAAAATACAATATGAGATAACTTAGTTTATCGCCTTGAGTTGTTGACAATAAAATAAGACAATTTTTAAAGTTCCTTTAGAAGTACACAACACAGAAAGCCAGCATATTTTCAGTTATATACTTTCTTATTCAGGTCAATTTCATTGCTTTCTCGTAGGCATGTCATTCTATAATAAAAATTAATAAAACAATTATTAGAATCGCTGATCTCAACTGAACTGAGTAAATCAATTTAATTATATAATTTGACACAGTGCCAAAGGCAACTACACAGCAAAAGGGAAGCATAAGAGATATATATACTTGAAGCTCTGCATTTATCATAAGTTTGACTTGATTTCAGCCGTAGTCAGTCACTGCTCCTCATGGGTTAACAAAAGAAAGGGGAATAGAACATAAATGGTTTAATAAACTGCAAAGAATTAAGATGATCACTAACCTTCGCCAGTAAAGGATAGAATACAGAGTGAATTCAAAATTTAGGAATTAAGCATCAGTATTCAAAATGCTGATACAATATGCAGATTATGCATGAAAGTTCAAAGTATAATGTTCTTCTTCACCGTTGTCTCATCCCATCTTATCAGCAGCACCCTTATGAACTTTAGCACAATATTCAAATAAGCTTCCATCAAAGCAATGCCGTACAGCTTCTTTTAGAAGAAACCTTGTTCATCCATTGCAAGGACATACAGATCACCCCATTCCAACTTACTTGCAATCCTATGACAATAAAAGTTATTAAAACAGCTGAAACACGCATGTGTTTGGGGAGAGAAAGAAAGGGAGGGTGCAAAGATACCACCCAAAAGAATCAAATGCATTGCAGTTTGACTGAGTCATGCACCACAGCTCCCTCCGTGTAAGCTTATCAGGCACTGTGAGAGCATACTTGCTGACTATGTTCTCAAAATTTGTCAGAAGAAACCTGCAATCCACAGAGGCATAGGTCCCAACAGAATCACCTCCATTGCTTTTCCAGCTACAATGAAATAGCACAAAGAAACAAAAAATGTCCCTATATAGATGGACCTCAAGGGAATGATTTCTTTCACCTTCGTTCAGTGTCATACATCCCTGTATCTGCTGAAAATCACAGCCAATTTTTTTTGGTTAACCTCAATGGCATGAAGGAACTGAAATTACAAAGAAATTGAAAGATAAAATCACAGGCAAATATACGTAGCTGTAATATTCAAGCACAAGAAAATTCTTAATATACAAACTTACTGGTAGAGTAACATAACTCATAGCCCCATGGATAACAATCACTAAAAACAAAGAAGCAATAGGGTTGAAACCAACCATCCGTAATCCTACACAGGAAGGAAAAAAAAGAAAAAATCTATCAATTGGGAGCACAAGAAGCCCCAAGAACATTGCCCGAGTCAAACTTGAATAGATAATAGTCTAAATATCTGCTGACTGAGAAGCCTTGAATTTTAAAACATCTTATACTTTAATCAAATTGTAAATACCACTATATATGAGCATCTGAGAAGCCTTGAAACTATACTCAATATGATTTCAGTTTTATTGTTCCACTTCTACATTAAGGATTGCATGTCTATGAGAAAAATCACTAGTGATGTTACTAACAACTAAACATTACATTTGTACATCACAGAATAGAGTTGAAACTGACACGTCTCACAGTTAAAAGTACTTTCAAGTAATGTCAAAGTAGACACTGCCTTGAAGATGAAATAACTTCTATAAGCACTATGCCTAACAATATAGAGCACTAGTGAGCAATGAAAACTCTAGTTTGATCCTAGAAAATATTCCCTGTATTAGAACTCATGGTTTAACACAAGTACAACACAAATTGCTCCAAATAAATTTACATCTTTCCTATCACTGGATCTGAATGACAAACTTCAAAAAGTAGTAGAAACCTACAGATTACCTCCTCCTTTTATGAAATGTTTTCAATACTCAAGTACCAGTTGAATTAACTCTTGTCCTAGTCTTTGTCAAAGGCTCATCATTGAAAGTACAATCCCCATTTACATCATTAAAGCAGATTTCATACCTCTGTAGGTTTCCCAAGGGTAGATAATGCCATCATCATTTTGGTCAAAGAATGGAGCATGTTGCTGAAGCACAGACATGTTACAATGTTGGTGGCCCCATGTCCCACTTACATTCTCTGTATCAGGCGCAGTCACTGCTCGAGGCACATCCGAATACAACAAAGCAAGCAAGAAAAAAAAGAATTATGTTAATATTATCAGCAACATATATAACTCATTTCTCTCTGTTTGTAATTAACACTAAAAGAGTCAAAGGGCACTGCCCCAGATACACTACTATCAAACTCTTCCTCGTTTCAGTAATTTCATGCAAAACCATGAATTGTAAAAGCGTGAAATTGCACTGAGGAAAAGCAGAAAGTGAGGAACGTTACAGGGTTTGGGGAGGGTAGTCTCCAGGTCATCTCTGACCTTCCTCTCTGCAGTTACAGGTGCCTCCTCAGCTATTGCCTCTTTGTCTTTTGACGTCATTTCTTTCACCTGCTGTGTATAAATTACGAATTAAAGGGTGTTTTTGCTTGCTTTAAGCATTGCCAATGGACAAATTAATGGTAAATGATAGATGAAGGTTGATCAAAGCAAGAAGGCAAAACCAAACTCCAGACGACTCGCGAGGCTAGTAGGCTCATTGCTGGAAGGAATCAGATGCTCGCATAGTATTTGGGCTGGGTAGGCCCATTCTCACGTTGACCAAGCGCTTGGCCATGCTTAACAAGTTTGGCCCAACTATAATCACTGATTTTCTTTACAAAATAAGAGAATTAGCAAAAAATATCGTGAATCTATAAAATAAAAATAAAAATAAAAAAACGAAACTCATGTGGGTGGTTTTTTGAAAAAACTAGCAACTTTTTCAAATATTTAGATGTCTAGCCAGACACTCTATAAACATACCTAAAAACCTGAGGTAAAATAGATCATCGCTTTAAAGAGTTATTGTCTCTTAACTATGACATCTAAATTTACACATATAAAAAAGTTACTAGTTTTTAGAAGCTCTAGAAATTTAACTATTTTTTCAAATATTCTTAAAGTGTTCCTAAATGTTATATCATTTATTTATTTTAGATATAATATAAATAAATTGAAAGCTGACGATATTAAATTTTTTTTATTTAACCAATTGAAAAAATGAATGAATGATTAAGTAATTTGGTCAAAATAAAATTTTCTCAAATATAAATTTTATGTAAGTATATTTAAAACAAAATAGTGCGTGAAATAACAAGTTTTATTTTTAGTTATAAAAATATTGTAGTCTTAATGACATCCTAACACAAAGCAAGCCAAAATCCTAAATTTCAAAGCTTAAGTAAATTTGTCAATCAATGCCTTAACAACCCGTGTAAAGTGTTGGAAACTTCTAAGAAGTCAAGGAGGGACGACACACCATAACACAACGAGAACGAGGGGAAAGTGAATATACGCGGAGAAAGCAAATGGTTGGGACATGAGGCACTTAGCCAATTACATGAAAGAAAAATTAACCATTTTGACCACCAAATCTAAATCCAGACTTAACTCAAGTAGACTTGGCAACAACAAAAAAGTACCACAAGTAACATCCATTTGCCCTGGACCCCACTTGCTTGCTCACTAACGCCGCCGTTCCTAATCACCGATATCAACCCACACATCGAGCACCCTTTCCTCATCACCACCGTTGAAAACTTCATCAACCCCCCATCACAAAACCCTTATCCGAATCCAACGGGTAGTGACCATACACGCAAAAAACATTTTACACACGTTAAGGTTCGTAGTGGTTGATGGAGAGAGAGAGAGGCGCAAATGAAGCCAAATACGTATTCTCTTCTAAAAAGGTTGGGCTGTGACATCGTTTGTTGAAATCAAGAGGACACAAAATTAAAAAAATTAAATAAATAAACAAAAAGCCGTAGTGTTTTGTCAATCGAGAATATTTGCTGTCTGCCTGCGTCTTGGCTGCTAACCGTCGAGATTCTGCCCAATCATAAGCTGCTCAGCCTTCAATCTTGATTTTAACGTAGCTGAGAGTAAGTTTCCTCAATGCCCTTTTGGAGTTTTTTTGAGTTTGAATGTTTTGTAGACAAGTTCTAAGAGCTCCTTACCTGTAATACCTTGCTTTTGCTTCGTGTGTTTTGTTGAATTTGTGGGTCTGTTTGGGGTTGTTATGAACTGGGTGGTGTTTGTTTTTGATAGAAATTTTGAAAGTTTGGTGCTTCTGTGTTGTGGGATTTATTTGACTTTTGTCTTGAGGTTGTTCTAACGGTGAGTATCTGTAATGATGTGTTTTTGATGATTGGAACTTGATCCATTCACTGAATTTGTGTTAATGTTCTGTATGCGCCTGAGTTTGGATATTTGCAGAATTTAGATTTTAATTTAACATTTTGTCAATTTCTCTGTGAAAGAGATTCACCTACCCATGGATTTGTTTGTTGTTGTGATATAGGCATTGTAAGCTCATTTGATAAGTTGGTTATGATTGATTCAATGTAATGGTGCGTAATAACTTTTTTAAGTCTTTGCTTCTGTTCGAAGTTTCAGAATATAGTCCTTTTATTTAATACACCTGCGTAGAAGGGGTCCATTAAGTTCCGTTAGCTTCATTTCTGCAAATTACTTATTCTGCTTTTCTTTCAGAAACTTCAGCTTCTTGTTCAAGAACGCTGTGGTTATTGAATGGGGATATATCTAAAGCAACTTTTCAAATTAAAGGATCCAGTCATGTGTAAACTTTTATAATGCTCTTTTGATGCTGAGGATAATTTATACTAGCAGCGGCTTAGACTTTGTTGTGTTCTTTCCTACTCGACCGAATTGGTCTTGTCAAGCATCTGAATTCTAATTTGAATTATCAACTTCATTTAGAGACAAGCAAGAAATAATATTATGTGAAAAGTTAAATCCCTGCCAATGGGTTTTTCTGTTATCTGTTGAAGTATGATGGGAATTTAATTTTGATTAAAGTCCTCTTTGAATTAATTTCTTTACACCATCTAGTCATTCATATTTGTTGATGGCTTACTTTATTATGTTTCTTCTTATAGGTGCATAGTTTGCTCTGAGGTGACACCGTCATTCTGAATAAGCAATAATGTTCTTCAAAAACCATATTTGACAGTTGCACTTGCAAAACAGAGTAAGTTTCTTGCAAAAGCTGAGAGCTAATATTGGTTCTCACTTTTTAATTTATGACAATAATTTAAATCATGCAACCTGCTTAATTTTTTCGCGGTTCAGGTGTAAAGCAGCTGAAGTAAATTGGGTGTTTCTGTATCTATGTCTTCATCTTTTCCCGCTGTTTCTATATCAACTGGAGAGAAGTATCCCAAATCGCCCAGTTCTTTTCAGGTTCCCTCAGAAAAAGAACTGATGACAAATCCAATATCCACACAGATAACTCCCTCAGGTTCCAACTCCATGAGTGTTGGGCACTCATTTTCTTCATCTTCCAGATTTCCTAACAGTATTCATGCGTCCTCTGTTTCACCAAATGGAAGGCAATCCCAAACTTATCCATTCATTTCTCAATCATCAAGAGGAAGAACAATGTTGCCTCCAACTGGCTTTTCTCCTTCGGAAGTACAATCAACGGGATTGAGTACCCACCCTGATGACAATAAGGATATATCTTGGTCTATAGATCCACTTCAGGATTTTCTTGATTTTCCTGAAAATGTCTCTGTACATACTGCTCTTGCGGACTGCAAAACTGGTGATATGGCATCTCAGGATCATGGTAAGAGAGCAGAATGGCAGGAGTGGGCAGATCACTTGATATCTGTTGAGGATGGTCCGGAGCCAAATTGGAGTGAGCTTCTTGCTGATGTTAATGCTGCAGATGCAAGACCAAAGGTAAATCCCTCAATTTAACTTAAATCTTGGAACATGGCATTGAGCAATGGCTTAGAGGGACTTGTGAGACTCACTTGTTATATGTCAGGAACACTTATGGCAAATCTCACACCCAGTTGCCTTATTTGTTTTGCTGCTAAAAAAGTATCATACCTGAAGAAGACATATAATTTTCATTATGCGGTGGAACCTTAAATCATATTTAAGTTTTTATTGCTTCTCCCCAGAACTCCTATGACTATTCTTAGCGGATGCTAAAAGGGTTACTGGTCATTGGAATCAGCATAATATCCATCATCCCCTCCAAACTGTTTGGTTTCCATAATTACGTACTAAGTACTATCAATCTTGACATTTGTTGCTCGTTTCTATCCGATGTGATGTCTTGTATATGTCGATGTACAAATCTTGAGAAACTTATATTACTGACCTCAGTTTGTCATGCCATCTGGTTTTCCTTTTCCCTAGAATGTTTGTTACTTTTGTCCCTCAGGAAGAGATGAACTGATCTTATTCATGTACTTCAATGTTCGTTCAGCTGCTTTTTTGGTATTAAATAGTTTTGGACAATGTACCAGGTGCTAAAACCATCTGCTGATATCTCAGTACAACACCATCAAATTCATCAGCATCAGCCTTTGCAAAGTGATGAATTTCGTGCTGTTGCAAGCCCATTATCTGCTGCACCCCCAACCAAACCCAGAATGCGATGGACACCTGAACTTCATGAGTCATTTGTGGAGGCTGTCAATCAGCTGGGTGGTAGTGAACGTGCGTGTCACTTCCCGTAACATTTCCTCTTTTGATATTATAGGGCCTTGAAATTAAGTGTTTTCTCTCATTTTGACAAATAATTTAATTTACAGGAGCTACTCCGAAGGGTGTCTTAAAGCTCATGAATGTTGAAGGCCTGACCATCTATCATGTTAAAAGCCACCTGCAGGTCTATATATGGTTTTGTCTCTTTATTTTCTTCCATCTAATGACTTAGTTCAGGGTATATTGATTTAGCTGAAATAATTTTTTGGATTTCAGAAATATAGAACAGCAAGACACAAACCAGAGTCTTCAGAAGGTCTGAAAATTTTATTTTCTCTATTTTTTTTCCTTGGTCTTGCCGTTATTATACTTTAGGTTCTTTATAGTTTGGTTGAAGACAAGTGGTTGAAAAGCAATGTTCTCTTTGCAGAAACATCAGAGAAGAAATTGTCAGCTACCGAGGAGATGAAATCTCTTGACCTCAAAACGTAAGCAAAATCCTGAGCCTAGAGTTGCAGTATGAAGTCTTACTTGTATTCTATCCATGGACTTCCATTTGTTCTTTGAGAAGGATATCGAGGGCAACTTGGTTGTTGATTGGCATGGCTGTTTAAATTTGATTTTTTAATTTGAATTTCATTCAATATTTGATGCTTTTATAGCATCTATACTTCATTAGTTGATGAGCTTCTTCGTTATTTTTAGTGCAATCATGAACAGTTGGTCTGATTTCAGTATTTAAAATCCGTACTATGTTGGTTTGATAACAGGACTATGAGCATCACTGAAGCATTGCGATTGCAGATGGAAGTTCAGAAGCAGCTCCATGAACAACTTGAGGTACACTACTTTTGTCATGGCTTCAAATTCTCGACTTTTGAATTTATGATGAAGAATTAGTGTTCAACTGCAATAAAGTTCCTGAAAACATTTTAGGAGTGTACGCAAGTAGGGAAAACAAGTGATGCTGGGGTGAGGATTTAAGAGTTAATTAATTAAAAATTTTTTTTTTTCAAGAACCTGTTCTCTTAATTAATATCTGCTTGAGGAAATATTTTGTTGATGAGTCTAAATGTTACAGCAGGTCAGATTTACATCAGCATACATGCATACAGATTCTTATTTTTGCTGCTGTCACTATTTTTCCACAGATTCAGCGAAATTTGCAGTTGCGTATTGAAGAACAGGGGAAATATCTTCAAATAATGTTTGAGCAACAAAGAAAAATGGAGAACGATAATTCCAAGGCCTCCTCTTCCAACCATGACAATGCCTCTTCTCCAGTAACAAAGTCAAAGCAGCATTCTCCTACGAATGGAAAATCAGAAGCCAGCGAGCTGGATCTGGCAAAAACAGAAACTGATATAGGTAATGTAAACACTGCACCAGATGAGAGCCCCCGGAGTTCAAGCAGGGAGGAGAAGGCACCTGAAACCAAAACTGTCGAGAATCTTGACATAGATAATGATGAGTCTGATAACCCACAACCAAAACGAGCAAGAACAAGTGAAATAGCAGCGTGTTCAGCCAATTCTGCATCAGATTGAACACCTTATAGTATGAGCATTGCTGCTTGTGAAGATGATTTGATAAGCCAAATGGTTCATGTGCATCATTTAAAGAGATTATTATTCAATCCAGGAGTTTTGACAGTTGAAGCCTTAAATTCCTATCAGCAAAGTATATAAGAAGGCTCAGGTTTCTTTTTGATTTTATCGTCAGTGTCCTAGGTACGACCTCTCCAATCCGGAGTTGAATTTGCATTGAAAGCTGGCAGACAGTAGAAGCTGGATTTGGTGTATATACTTGTGCATTATTGTTTACCAGATGGTTATTCTTGATGGAACAATGGTTCAAGTAATGTGACTGTTTATATGTACATAAATTCAGGACTAATCTGGACCCCTTTCCAATTTTTCGCTTGCCTCAAGTTGTTTAACTCAAGCGTCCTGTTCCTCTATTACAAGATAACTGAACCTGTGTGATCGAATTAAAGAAAATAATAGAAATAATCAAAACAACATTTTCCATCAGGGTTATTTGCTTTTCCCGAGTTATATTGGACATAATGTAATAAAAAATGTCAAATTTGTAATATGAAATGTAAAACATATAATAAGAAAATTTGATTTATTGCATTTTAAAAAAGTAGAGCACAAAAATTTTAATATTCTCTCAGTGGAGAAACCCAACAGCCAACGCTGTCATTTTATAGTAATTTATTATAGTATATAGATGAGGAAAGTGTTTATAAAAAATTCATTAAAAAAAAACTCTTCGAAATTTCATAAAATTTGACAAACACATTTCTCTCTTGAAAAGGAGGTCCTTAATCCATTTTGACCATATTTTAGATAAACTTGATGGGGATTAATAAAATTATCTCAAATAATAAAATAAAACAAAATTATTTATTAAAAAGAAAACCTTTTTATCAAATTCCTCTAACAATAATGGCAACAGCTTCGAAGCGATAAATTAAATCCAAAAAAAAAAAAAATACCGCACACGTACACAGGCAGAAATACCTTTTTTAGACAAGAGAAGTTATACAACAGAAGCTTGTGTTTGAAGTGGTTGCAAAAAAGCTCAAGCATCATCAAGCAAAGATGTTGTTTCAGGTAGCAGGACAAGGGACGCGTCCCACATTCTTCGAGATGGCCGCTGCTCAACAGCTTCCCGCCAGTCTCCGAGCCGCTCTCACTTACTCTATTGGCGTAAGTTACATGTTTTTATATGCATAAATTTGGTATTTTCTTTGATTGCAACTCTAAATACTATTAACCCAGTTGAATTTTAGTGATGGTTGGTTTTGGCGTTTGTTGCTCAATTTTCCCTTTTTGGGTAGTTCTGCTATGGACTTGTAATTGTTTAACGACAGTTGGTGAAGTGATTCTCAAGGGATTTCCTTTCAAATTGTTTTCTAAATGATGCTATCTCTTAGTCTTTACTGTTTTCAGCTGAAATTTGATAACTTTACTCTCTGAACTTTCTCAAATTGGTTAATTCTCGGAAAAAAAGTTGACCCATTTTTATGCTGAACATTATCGTGTGTTTTTAAAGTACTTTTGAGGCAAAAATTAAAGCTTGTTTCTCTTTCAAAGGCGGTAAAATTACTTGCTTCTTCATTTTTAACCTAAGCTCTAGCTTACTGAATTCATTGGTACACTCTACAAGATTTCTGTTTATTAAATTGATTAGAAACTATATATATATATATATATATATATTGGCTCAATTATTTTATGCATACTTGCTGAAGTTCCTCCAATGAGCTCAGTTCACTATAAGACTGGCAGAACCATTTGGAGCTTATTTGTTTTAAATGTGGTCGTTGTTTTTGTTTCAATTGACTATATTTTGGCCTTCATTTGGGATATTGCAGGTGTTGGCATTAAGAAGACCATTTCTTCATAAAGTTTTAGACTATGAAGATGAATTTTTTGCTTTGCTTATGCTGGTTCTTGAAACCCATAGTTTGCGAAATACAGGTTCATTTCTGTTTGCGCTTTAGTTTCTTGATGCGAAATTGGTGATCTGTATTGTTGCCATTAACATATGGGTAAATTTTTATGGATTTGTGGTTCATGTTATTTGGGATTTTGTACCCTTTACGTTCCCTTTCTTTTTTTGTTCTTGGTGTTTGAATTCTCACCAGTTTCTTTTGAACTTGCTTGTTTGACTCGTAGTTTATGCAAATGTTGAACAGTTTTCTAAGAGCCCATTTGCATTCCTTTATGAAATTCTGTGTTCTTTCTGGTGGATGATTTGGGTCTGTGAAAAGATGTATAAATGTGTCTTCCTTGGAAGCAGTAAAGTTTGATAACGTCTTCTGTTGTAGAAATGTAGGGACTGTTAGTGAACTGTATGGGGGAAAATGTCTGGCTCCTAATGGATGGTAGGATCTGATGTCATTACCATTGGATATTGGAAAACTAGCAAACTTTAAAAGGTCAATTCCATAGTCTTTGCATGTTTGTAATGAGTGCTATTGCCGGTCATTCTAGAACACTCAAGACTGAAATTACAAATCTCATTGAAATTCGACTTTTCACTAACTCTGTTTTAGTTATTAATATCCATTCTCTACATAATGGTTGTATTCGTGCTGATTTTCAAGGGTATGATTTTCAGTCATGTAATGTGCATATGTTGTCAAGTCTTTTCCAGCTGTAATGGTTGAGTTTTGAGTTGTTTAACCCTTATTATTTTGATTGACATCTTTAATTCAGATGCCTCATTTTCTGAATCACTATATGGTTTGCGAAGGCGAGCTGTGAAAATAAGAGCAGAAAAGGGTGATGCTCGACTGAACTCAAGTGATGGGATTCATCATTCTGGGTTAGATAAGCACCAAAGAGTTCTTTCAGTTGTTTTCATGGTACTGTATTTTGCTTCTTTATCTGACTACGGTTTTGTTAGAAAGTGTTTGTTAGAATTTGACGGAATGCTCCAATTAGTACTTGCAGTTCAGGGGCAATATTTATCTTATTATTAAAAAAAGAAAAAAAGAAAAAAAAACCCTTTGGGGGAGATATTTAAATCCGTAAATTCTCTTGTGAATTGTATTCTTAAGACTTTAACCTGTATAATGTGTGTCTCTAAACGCATCTATATGTTACAAACCCATGGGTAGAACTCACCCTTAAAAACCGGCTTGTAAGGGGAGAGTGCCCATCGGCTTATAAGCCACCAACTAATCCCATACTTAATCGATGTGGGATCCTAGCAACACAACCAACTAATCCCACACTTAGTTGATGTGGATCGTAACATACCACCATGCTTCCAACACCGACATCCACGGCGGCCCACTCTGCCATTTCCAGGTCGCTCTCTCCGCAACGTGGGCCTTGCGTGGGCTAGTTCTGATATCAATTGTTACAAACCCATAGGTAAAACTCACCTTAAAAACCGGCTTGTAAGGGGAGGGTGCCCATAGGCTTATAAACTATCAACTAATACCATACTTAGTTGATGTGGGATATTAGCAACACCACCAACTAATCTCATACTTAGCTGATGTAGATCGTAACACTATAGCTTGAAGTAATTGCCATTTTAAATCAAAAACTTCTTTCATAAAGCCCTGGCTAGATGTAGGCATTTTGACTTCTGGCTTTATTTTTCTGTTAAGGTTGTCTTGCCATATTTTAAGTCAAAGTTGCATTCAGTATATAACAAAGAAAGGGAAGCCAGGCTGCAAGAAAGTTTATGGGGACCTGGTGATGAAAGATTCGATGATGCAAATTATTTTGATGGACCAGGAGGTTCTCTTGTTTCTACTGGGACTTCAGACATGGAAACATCAATTAGAATACGTTTGAAAAAGAAAATTCAGAAAATCATATTTGCTTGCTATCCATGGCTACATGCTAGCTGTGAAGGTACATGCAACTTTTTCTTGTTGTGTCTGAGTTTTTGTTGTGCTTTGGTTAGAGTTTGCAGATATTGAACCTCTAGTTTTGTAATATTCTTTAAACCATATGTTGTAAGTGCCTAATTAGGTTTATGTTGCATATAAGCTATATCACTATTGAAGTTATGCATATCTAACAATCTTAAAATTGTTTATTTATTTATTTGGTATTCTCATTTGCTCAAGTGAATCAACTTCGATGATCTGAATTCATACTGTAGGTTGTAAATCTGTGACATTGTAGCTTTAGAGTGAGGTTAAGTGCAATCATAATTTTATTGGAATGTTTGTTTGGAACTGATATTTTGTCCTTGTATCTTAAAATTTTTCTGTTTAATCTGAATAGAATCTCTATTATAATCAAGGGTTTAACAATGCAGGATTATCGTTCAGTTACCAGCTCTTATATTTACTGGATGCTACCGGATTCTATTCTTTAGGATTGCATGCACTTGGAATTCATGTTTGTCGAGCTACAGGGCAAGAGCTGGTAATGGATTTAGCTACAATTATTCTTTGTAATTTTAACAAGCAGCCAGTGATCTTGTCTGTTGAAGCTGTAAAATTTCTAAGTTTTTTTTCAACTGTCAAAAGATCTAAGTTCTTGATATTGATATGCATCTTGGTACTAACTACTTCACTTTTTTGATGTCAAGGTAGATGGATAATTCTTCTAGGATTTCAAAGATACGTAGCCGTGAACGTGACAGACTTCGTGGTCCCCCATGGTTGAAGGTATAATTGCAATTTCTTGTTTTGTTGTTGACTTTACGTAAGTTGTTATATCGCATTGAATGTGTTTGCTGATTTTTAAAAGTATAATAATTTTATCTGAAATTATTATTTTGAGAAAATATCATATTTTGACATCATCAACAAATGGTTGCAGGCATTACAAGGAGCAATCCTTAGGTGTGCATATGTCATGCTCGACTATGCACAGACTGGCTTGATCGCATCTGTATTCATCTTTAAAGTGAGTGTGATTTTCCTGCATATGATATTTTGCCCTTCATAAAATAGTAACTATCTGTAGAAAGCTTAGATAATGCAGAACCTTCTAGGGATTAGTATTGATTGTTATTTGGTGAAATATTTGTGAAGTAATTTTCGATGAAATTCATGCTGAACTTCTTGTCACATTTATCATTGTCTTCACCTCCTTTCTGCTCGAAGTTTAAGAAATTAGGAAGAGTAGAGTGATGAATTAGAAAAGTTACTATTATTTTGGATATAAGTACAGGGTAGCATTATCTCCATGTTCAAACTAAGTAGAAACTTCCTAAATTTACATTTAATTGACTTCAGAACAAACTTCTTTTTAATTGGAATTTACCTCTATGTAGTAGGATATATTATTATTATATATAGATATATATATATGAGTAACACTTATTAAATTAATGTGATTTACACAGATGATGGAATGGTGGTATCAATCTGCAGAGGAAAGAATGTCAGCCCCAACTGTGTACCCACCACCACCACCACCTCCTCCCCCAAAGGTGAAACCTAAATTGTACTCATTGATTTTGTTATTTCCCTGACATTCTCTCATGCTCATGTACATAATCATCTTGTATGTATATCCCAGTGTTTAAGAGAAGTATCTAATTGATTTGTGGCTTTGCAGTAGTATTATTACTATTAGTTTAATGAATAAAAATAGTATGCCCCTTGGAGAATCAAAGATTTGTATTGTGGATAGCAAAGTTGGTTATTTTTCTTGAAACTTTCAGATCTTTGAGTTTTTAGTCAATTAACCAGAGAATTAGAGGCAATTAAGTTTCCCTAAATAACAAATTAATTATAATTTAAGCAGGTTGCCAAAGAGGGTATTCAACTGCCACCTGATAGAACCATATGCCCGTTGTGCTCACAGAAGCGTGCAAATCCATCTGTGGTTACAGCCTCAGGGTTTGTCTTCTGTTATGCTTGCATATTCAAGTATATTTCTCAGGTAAGAACCCTGGAATATTGCTCTTGATTAATAACTCCACAATAGCTCATGAATGGAATTATTTCTCTTCTTATCTATGGAAAATTGCTATAAGTGAATTGAATCAATGGACATCTATAATTGTTGCAGATTGACATTTTACTCTCCATTCTTTTTTTTTCGCCAATTCCAGTTCTTAGTTAAACATGTTGGTCCCTGTCTATAATATGGAAAGGCATAAGAATTAATCAAATTATCCTATAAATTTGGATGAACCACCTAATGCATTTTTGAATCCACCCTATTAGTTTTGACCATAAAGTTAAATCAATACCGAAATTCTCCAGTCAATGGAAACTATCTTCGATGCATTACTACTTCACAAGTGACTTCGAAACATTTGGGGTTCCTTTCCAGGAATCCAAGAAAAGCTACTTCTCACGCCAAAGTTTCCATACACTGCTAAAATCTTAAGATTTACTTGCATATATTTGCCCTTATTTGACCTCGTGTGGTTTTAGAGGTCTAATATTGTTTTAAGCTGAGAACATGACCCAGCAAAAAACTAGTTCATATGACATAATTAAGTTGCTTATCTTGCTTTAATGTATGTGTCCGGATATCTGCATAGCTAGCTTGGTATAGTTTCTTTTGTTAGATTATCCTGCTTGGTTGGATATCGTCTTGTGCATTATTTTTTGCTAATGTTGAATTATATTGCCACAGTACAAGCGGTGCCCGGTCACATTGATGCCTGCAACTGTTGAGCAGATAAGAAGACTCTTTCACGATGTGTAGGAACCATGTGTACGTTTTCCATGACAAAGTCGAATGAATAAGCAAAGAGACCAAAACGAGCAGTGTGATTACAAACCAAATAAAGCAACGTAAGAGTTTATAGTTAGTTCTATACTCGTGTTGGTTCTTTTGATCTTTAAACCATTTGTAAGCTAGGATTGTCCCAACAGCAATATCAGTTGGCACAGTCCTGCCAATTCAATGATTGTACACATTTACATTTAGAGCCAATTTTGCAATGAATTAATGTAGTCCATCTCTATCCATTCTCTTGCTTTGTTAGCCATATCCTTAAATGTTTTACTATCGGAAGATCGCAAATATAAGCAATGTTAATTGAGAACTGTTCAACTAGATGTTTATAACAAAGTATTGTCATGAATATTGGTTGTCATTCGTCAAATTCATTATTTTCCATGATTTCAACTCATTTGAATCAGATGTCTAGAACGAGAAGCACCAAAACTGTATTGTCATCTAATAGCCAGGCTCTTCTATCAAATTTTGACAAAAGAAAACTGAAATGAGGTTTTGGTCTATAGCGTTATCAATAAGCTCTCGTTTAAGAAGATCATATACAGGTTACTTTAACTGGTTAAACCATGTTTTTTGAGCTCTAAATTGAATATACATATGACAATTTTATTGTCGTATACTCATTCCACCTAAAACTTTCTTGAACGTATTACTAAAGGAAAGAAGAACTCAAACTCTGATGTGTCAATTTCCATATTAGATCTGTTTATTTCAGAGCTCATATGGAGTTGTGAACTCATGTTGAAGTCTCTGCTTGCTCTGCCAAACACTCCCAGGAAACCTGCGGTAATTCTAAGAAACCATGTGATAGAGGCATTAATTTCCTCTTAACATCTTCTTAGAATGCTTAGAGATTTAAATAAACCAATAAAAAAATCATTCAAAGTTTCAGGAATTTAGGTAAATGGATGAAGAGGAATGAATATGAAGGGCAGAAAAAAAAATTCAATTATTCCGGCTAACCATCTCTAAAAGCCAACATAAGTTCACATTTGCGTGAAAAAACTAGATTAAACTGCCTACATACATATTCACAGGGACCTTTATAATGTTTAAAACTGCACAGAAACTATCTGCTGTTGCCAACAGAAAGCAGACTAAACCTCAGCAACACCTATGTCCAAAGTTCTCTCCAATCTTGCTTCAAATGGGGATAGACTGCAACTTCACCCTGTCATCCTGCACGACCACAGCATATTATCAGTACCCTTGCTGACTAAATTACACTTTCATATGTATTAAAATTAAATCCATAAACAAATGCATAAGCCTAACTTCTATTATAACTCAACTCTTTTGCTACTTGCTTTTAGCATTCCTTGGCTATAAGAGCCTGACTCTGAATCTATAATCTTCCCTGTATGTTTCCAATAGCTTCCAACAGTACCTATTATAGGTTCCTCAGGGCTGTGGCTCCTTGGCCTTGTTGGAGTTGCTGATGCAGATAACTGTTTAAGCTCCTCAACTATTGACCATCCTAAAATTGGTCTATGTTCATGAATTCTTCAAGAATCAGCTGGTGTTTTTCCCACAGAAGCAGTAATAGCCGTGGACATAGGGCTGGTTTCGGATTCAACCAAACAGGTTGAAAGGCTGGTATCAATTGCAATTTCTTGGTCCACAACCTTTTTAGTGTTGGAATTGATTTTTGCATTTCGAGTTGATAGCTTAAAGGTAGGCTCTGGTCAAATGGGGATATCAATTTCTCTCCTCTCTTTCTTTCCTCCCTCTACATTTCTTTCCTTCTTGGCTGATATGTCCATGGATTTCTCATCAAAAGAATGACACTGTCTAGACAAGCCATGCAACAGACGATGAGCAGCAAATGCCCCAACGAGTCATTTATTGTCTAAGAAATCACAATGCATATTTCTTCTTCCCAGCTCCTAACTATTTTGTCTACTACTAGGATACTTCACCTTCCTACTATTACATTGAAGTTTTAGCAAAGGGAAACAAGCTTGAAACCACAAAGTCAATTCATCTTGATTCCATAAAGATAACCTAATTACTCAATCCAAAATGAGTTAAAAGAGCAAATACAGATAATCAAAATCTTCAATTGCATATTCCTCTATATATCCAAACTATAATATGAAAAGCACTGTATGTCTACGATCCCAAACTATAACTGAAAAAAAAAAAAAAATGCAATCCAATCCATGACTACACAATGTAACCGAAACAACAAAACTCCATTTTCCACGTTAACATGAAAGCATCATTGACAAATGCAAATGCAGATCACGAATAAAATTGACAAAACAAGCAAAGCAAGCCAAAACACTCACAGGAGAAGCAGTGAACAATACTGCCATACGCCAAAACATCTGCACAACACAACACCAAAATCGCCTCTAAATTAAGATCTGCGAACCTAAAACCCTAGTTGTCGATTCACCAACAGCCAAACACTATGGATTCGGATTGAAAACTTAGCATACAAACAAAGCTTGATAAGGAGAAAAAGAGTGCAAAGCAAACCTGTAACCACGGGACAAAGAGAGAGAACTGGATTAATGGTAAACAAAGATTGAAATATATTTTCTTCACTAAATCAATTGATATTATAATATATTAGCTTGATGAACTATATTTGAATTAGGAGCTGCCGCCTGACGGAGCATGATATTGGTAAATATCGAAATCAGAAACAAAGAAAATCTGTTCATGCCCATACAGGACTTTTCTCTGTTAAAGATGACTGAAATAAATAATACCAATCTCTATCAATTATTGACAAAGATATACTAAACCGGAGAGCTGTAATTGAGTAACTCAATGTGAATCAGCAACGATGGTAGAATTCCTTCCAAGCATAAACCTTAGTTCCAGTTCAAGAGGTGAATGTGAATAGTAAGAAAGACAGAAAAGCAGCAACTATGCAGGGTAAAAGGATCTAAAAAGCCAGTTAACATATAAGGAGAAGGTCAACCAAACATAGACCTCAAAAAGTAACTATATCAATGGAGTTATAATGGATCACATGAAGAAAACAGATTTTATACCGAAAAATGTCACAGATAAGGCACCCTTAAAGGAAACAGATAAGTGTGAGAGAGGTAAAAATCACACTTGAGAAAATTAAGGAAAAGAAGATGACTATCATTATCATAAAATATTTGTAAGATATACACTCAATCTCTTTCTTTGAGTGAAATACATCAAAAAAGAGAGAGGTAAAAAGAAGAAGAAGAAGAAGAAGCATTCTGACTATCAAAATGAATGAATTTTCATTCCGGGAATCAACAATAGTCAGTACTAAGGATACAGGCAGTAAGAAATCCGTAATATCAACAATTGAATCTCTGAAAATCTCTAATGTCAACAATGAATCCTCTGAAATTCCATAATATCAACAATGAATCCATGACGGATAAAGCAATCGGTTAGTCCTTTTTTCGGGGGAGAAAGGGAAGTGAGAAAATCCTGTAGAAAAGAAGGGAAAAGATCAGAAGAAAAATGATAAAATAATGAATAAAAGGGAAATTAAAGAAAATAGATTAATAATTGAAACTGGCAGAGAGTTTGGTGTTGACCAACGAAAAAAGGCTAGTCCTTTTTCTGGGGAGAAAGGGCAGTGAGAAAATCCTATACAAAAGAAGAGAAAAGATCAGAAGAATAATGGTAAAATATGAATAAAAGGGGCATTAAAGAAAATAAGGTTAGACATTGAACCTGGAAGAGAGTTTGGTGTTGACCAACGAAATTCCTATTCTCTTCCGATTTGAAGTCCATCCAACTTCATCTGAGAAGAGGAGTACCCGAAGTCCCAATTGAGCAAAAGTGATCCACTAAAAAGCACATGATCAAGCCCATTTGACTACAAAATTAAGTAACAATAATGAATTTTATATGAATAATGAAATTACGAAAGAGAAGAAAAGGATATTTTGGGGATTAGGGTACCTTCTTCATTGTGAACCTTCAAAAACTGTTCCCACTCATCACTTAGAGTGCTATTTCCTCCTGCTGCAGGGCGCAATCGTCAACCCAGAGCTACTGGACGGTGGAGATTGCCTCCAGTTGTTCTCGTTTATCTTTTCAAGAGTGTCCACAGTTTCTTGAAACAAACTCTCAATCTTCCTAGCAAGAAGGCCGAATTTACTTCCAATGCGAAATTGGCGGCGAGGAGGAGCCATGAATGTCATGGCATGGCCAAGAATATCCATAGTCAAGGTAAAATTATCGAACTATAGTTAATGGGGTTATATAATTTGAAGTATGGTTAATGCCATGGGGTCATTTAATTTAAATAATAATATAAAATTATTATTAATATAAATATAAAATCATCTTTCTAGGATTATTAGGATTAGGTATTAGATTGATAAGTGATTATTTCGTATTATATTTATATTATTTTATATTATATTTATGTTATATATTTTTATTTTATAGATTTGTTTATTTTATTAAAAATTATATCATTTTAATTATATGTCCTATTTAGTATCTTAATATCTATATTTAATATAAAAAATTAATAATTAAAATTTCTTATTTATAAATTTACTATTACATTTATTTTTTTACTAATTTTATTATCTATGATATTTTTTAAATATTTGTTATATTTAATTACTAAATTTTCACAATCTATTTTTTATTTTATGAAGAGTTTTTTTTATAGTTCTAACATTTTTTGGGCAAATTTTAATCTCTTTGTCATTTTTTAGCATTTGTTATGCAAGAACTATCAATAATATAATCTTATATAATAAGTTGCTTGCTTAACTACTTAATCTCATGGACTTGTTAGTAGTGTCGCCAAATGTTAAATGAGACCATTTCTAATTCATATATAATTTTTATTATTTTATATAGATAATATATCAATTAAAATTAATTTTACGTATTCTTTTAAACGTAATTAGATTATTAATAAAATACTAATTTTACTTTTTAATAAATAATATTGATAGTCCATTTATCTATTGATCTATTTTAATTTTAAAAAATATCATGCAAAATAAATTATGATGAAGAGAAACATAATGCATAAAAATAATAATGAGAATGACCACTATAATATCAATCTAAAATATTTCATGAAAGAGAAAAATTAAAATTCTAATAGAAGAAACCTGAAATTTGATGGGAATTTTTAAAAATGATAGAAAAAAAATAGAATTCGAGCATTAAGAGAATTAAGGTTAACTTAATGATGAAAAAAATAGAATTCGAGATGAAGGTTATAAGATATATTAAGGCTAACATTAAGACTTGTGATATTTTGATAAATACTATTTGCTTTTTAATAAAGTTCAATATTAAAAAATTCAGAAATGTGAATTATTTAAAACAATAAAATATTTTATAAACTACAAAACTTAAAAAAGAAACCTAACAAAATTTTAATTAAAAAATTAATTATATCAATTAGTTGAAGTGGCCTGGCCTTAGAGGCAGTGGCGGACTCAGGATTTGATTGAAGGGGGGGCACCATTAATATTTTAATGTTTATAATTTATTTGATAAACTTTAATAATATAATAAATTTAAAAAAATAATATAAGAAATACCCTTAAATGAGGGATATTATAACTATAACGGTTCGAAATTATAAAAAGTTAATTTTCTTAAATTTGATATAAACTTAAAATAGCTTTTCGTTTAAAATATCTCTCTATTACTATTCAAAAAAATTATTTTATAACATATATTACTTTTTATCTAAAAAAAAACAAACCAATGAAATAAAATAAAAAGTCTCTTAGAAATAATTTCTTGAAAATATATTACTATTCTTAAAATCTAATTAATAAAAATAAATAAAAAATAAAAAGAAAGACATGATAAAAATGTAATATATGATTTTATTTCAAATTATAGGAAAAAGGCAATTATTACCATATACGAGGATTATCAAATTTGTACTCTTTTAACAATAATTGATTGAGATTTTTTTTAGACTATAAAAAATATTTATATAAAGTAAAACATATAATTTACATAGAATTGAATAAATAAAAATAGAAAACTAAAATTTTATTTATGAATCAGCTAATAAAAGTTAATTAAAATATAATATCAACTTATATTATTGTATGCCTCAAGTAGCTTGAATAGTTAGGAAAAAGAAAAGAGAATTGTAAAACTTGAATTGATTATTATTATTATTATTTTAATTTTAAGAAAGGAATGTAAATGTACTAAGCAAAGTAAAAGGGTTTTATTGAATTTTTCAAAATTGAGAGGGGCCCGGGCCCCCCTGGGTCCTAGCCTAGGTCCGCCATTGCTTAGAGGTGAAGCCTAATTCTATGGTGAGGTTGCTTCACTTGCCTAACCCACCAGCCGGCACCGGCCAGGGGAGTGGCCGTGGCCGGGTTGGGTAACGAAAGCAAGAAAATGGGCGGGTTAAACAATTAGGCTACTTGATGTTGATTGAAGGCTCTTTTTTTATTGTTGTTATTATGATCATAAATATATATATATATAAAACACTGTAGAGATAGATTTATACAATTTATGGGCTTCGATCTAATAATCCAATGGTTTAAATCATTTTTTTAATTTTTTAATCTAAACTGTTGGTTTTATGAGATCAAATGCATTTTTTAGGTTGAATTTTACTGATAAAAAGGTTAGTTTTTTATATGTTCAAATACATTTGATAATTTAGTGCTTTGCTTTTGACATAATTTTAAAACATTATTGGAGAATTATAGATTGAATTAAGTTGCGTTATTTTCTTCTTCTTTTTTTTTTGTGTATATAAAATATGTATGTTAAAGGTTTTTGGATGATGTAAACAAACCGGATAATGGAAAATCTTAATTGTGGAATTTTGTCTATGATCATGTTTTAGTAAATTGGTTGATTGAGAATAAAGCATCTGTTATTAAATTCCGTATTATGTTAATATTTGCAATATTTGAACCGGTGAAATTGGTTATATCCAATTTATAAGAGCAATTTTATTTTAACTTTAATATTTTAAATTGAGAATACAAGAAAGCTACAAATGCGCAATATTGAGAGAAATAAGTAGTAAATTACAATTTACTTGCTATTGTGAAACTACCATACAAATATTTAAGAATTTATTTTCCTTCAAGTGTGATTCTCAAATAGTGGGGATAAAAGTAGCCCAAAGAGAAATCGCCTTTTGATGATGTGGCTTATATAATTATATTTTATTTTATTTGGAGTAGGCAATTTACTAATAATCCAAGAAGCAAATTAATGTGATTATTATTATGATGATTTGTCTACAAAAATTTGAGAATATTTCATGCGTAAAAATCTAGATTAATTTTTATTATGTGAGGTATCTAGGCATGAATAGTTGTTGTGTCCATTGAATTGAAATATGTTAGATACGATATCCAGATAACTTGAAAGAAAATAATTATATCGAGAGAAATGTGGATGCCAGTTTTGTAATTAAGTTGAAATTAGCGGAAACCCAAGTAGGTGAATTTATCAGGTTCAATAGGCAACTAAACTTATAAAATTTATTTTGAAATTTCGGGATTTAAATAAATAGATGAAGAGGAATGAATATGACGGGCAGAGAAAATTCAATTATTTCTGCTAACCATCACTAAAAGCCAACATAATAAGTTCACACTTGCATGAAAAACTAGATTGAACTGCCCACATACATATTCACAAGGACCTTTATAATGTTTCATCAAACTTCACAGAAACCGTCTGCCATTCGAAACCAGACTAAACGCCAGCAACATTTATGTCCAAAGCTCTCTCCAATCTTGCTTCAAATGGGATAGAATGCAACTTCACCCTGTCATCCTGCACGACCAGAACATATTTTTAGTACCCACATAGACTAATTATTACATTTTTATATATAGATTACCCAAATGCGTTAGCCTATCTTCATCATACCTCAACTCTTTTGCTCATTGTTCTTGGCATTCCTTGGCTCGAAGAGGCTGAATCTGAATCTATAATCTTCCCTGTATGTTTCCAATAGCTTCCAACAGTACCTATTATCGGTCCCTCAGGGCTGCCGCTCCTTGACCTTGTTGGAGTTGCCGACGCAGATAATAAATGTTTAAGCTCCTCTGCTGTTGAGCCTCCTATTGGTCTACGTTCATGTATTCTTGGTGAATTTGTATTCTCAGCTGGTGTATTTCCCACAGAAGCAGTACTAGCCTTGGACATAGGGGTGGTTTCGGATTCAACCAACCAGGTTGAAAGGCTAGTATCAACTGCAATTTCTTGGTCCACAACCTCTTTAGTGCTGGAATTCATTTTTGCATTTCGAGTTGATAGCTTAAAGGTAGGCTCTGGGCAGATGGGAATATCAATTTCTTGCACCAAACTGAAGTTCTCCTTGTCTTGATACTTTGATACTTGTGGCTTGGGTCTTGCTTTTACCGCTTTCCATTGATTAAGATTCTCAACTGGATTCAGCACAGGATGAACATACTGACTCCTATCTCTAGCGTTCTTATTCAAACCAATTTCCTCAAGTTCTTGATTAGCACTACAAATTGGCATTGGACTATTAACCTCCTTGTCACCCGATTCAACTTCACAAACTTGCTTTCTGGACTCTATTGATAAAGAAAACAATGACTCGGATGACTCTTCTTGGACCATTATTTTCTCTTCATTGCCCAAATCACCACCATCTTTATCACCATCTATCTTGTTTTCTTCTAAGCTTAGATCTTCATATTCATCATCACTGGTCTCACAATTTTGGTATCTATAATTTGGAAGATAAGATATTACATCTGGGCTAGCCAAATCGGAAACTAACTCGATCTCTCTTGGCGTCACTTCATTATCTTTCTTCTCATTATTTTTTTCCAAACTATCAGAAAGTAACTTGATCCCTTTTGTTGTCTCTTCACTCTCTTTCTTCTCATTACTCTTCACTAAATTATCACCAATACCAACTTCCTCAATAAGTGATTCTTCAGGGATTTTGACATTCAAATCAAAAGTAACTTTCTTTTTATCGCAGCAACTGATTGGCTCCTCAACCTTCTTTCTACACAAGTACAAATAAACACACAAAAGCTAATCACTTACAGATGAACTACAAAACCCCTCAACACACCATAAAAGGAACAAATGCATAGAACAATAAAGAGAGAAAGACGAGTCAAAAGATTGTTTAAAGGATAACTTACCTTGATCCTGCAATGGGTTTTCCAGTCTCTTCTTGCTTTATCCATTCAGTAACTCGCACAACTCCACTATCTTCATGTATCTGCAAACAAGTTTCATTCACGTGAATATTTTCTTTGAAAAATGAAACAAACCCATTAATAAAAAAAAAAAAAAAAAACTATCAAGATTGGAACAAGACTTACTTGGTGTTTAGAGGGAGTGACATTCGCCAAAGGCTGGCGCTTTGGATGCTTATGATTTGTAAAACATGCAAAAAAGCACCCCATTATGAGTTGCTGCTGACTTCTATGTAAATTTCTTTTCCTCCTCAAGCTAAAAGAACAGAAGCGCTTTTTGCTTGACTGGTTTAGAAAATGGTCTTCATGGAGAGAGAGGAAGTTAAGTGGATTGAATAGAGGACAGAACGGTCAAGCAAATCTGAATCAGACTTCAAAATTTGACCGTTAGAGGCTCAGTTTTTTAAATCTGTTTGGGCTTCATTTATGTTATGCCCACGTATGGGCTGCTACAAGAGTTGTGTTTATTAAAAGAAGTTCAATTAAAATAACGTGTTTATTTATTTATTTATATTAAAGCAGATAAATAATTAAAATGAATTTTTAATAAAATATTCAAATTAAAATAAGTTACTTCTTTACCGGAGGATAATAATAAACAGAACTATGAAAATAAAGATCTTCAATACCCTTTCTGATTCATTAAAAGATTTTTTAAGTATTTTTTAATTAATTAATCCATAAATAATGTTTTAATTTTTTTATTAATATTTATAAATCATCAGCTTACCTTTTCACAATTTATTAAATTTAACATTGTAAGAGTAATACTGCATATAATATCAAGTTTTACAACCCTAATCAATACAATCTAAAATGATACAAATTTATTAGATGGATAAAAATAAAAAAATAAAATATATTTATATTAATAATATGGTAACTATCGATCTAGTAATTTTATATTATTTAGATTGTATAATCTATGTTATATAATTCTTTTAACTATTATTTTTTAATAAAACTTACGTTGTGATATTATAAGATATAAAAAACTCTTATTTGTTTTTGTTTTAAAGCACTCATTTAAAAGCACCACTATGTGGTTAGTTGAATAATGGATATATGATCATAAATAGATTGAAGTTTTTAAATCCTTAATGTGTAGTAAATTTTTTAGGTGAATATTCTGTCACAATAATGGGTAGAGACTATATATTTTCCAATGAGAGATACTATTTTTCCCCAACCCACTATGGAATTAAAAACTGAAAATTACTTATAATTTCTTAAGCATCCATCTTCAAACCAAGTATCGAGAAAAAAAGCCAATTTAAGAAAATATTGGTGTTACTCTCATAAACTATCCCTATAAATTCACTCATACAAACATATGTAGTATTATTGAATAATTATCGCATCATCTACATTAATTAATATAATTAAAATTTGAAATTCACTCATTCAATTAAATTCTAACACCTAAATATGAGTAAGTTTATAGAAATAGTTTGTGAAAATAGTATTACTCTTAAGAAAAATAATAAAGAAGGGATGAAAAATATTGAGATTAAATGCGATGTTATCAGGCATAATTTTTCTTTTAAATTTCAAATTTGGTATAATTACATTTGCTAAATGGTAGGCAGCAAATAGCGGCAACTTTTTCCAAATCCTTCGTTTAAACCCAAAGAGAGAGTTTAAAATTCAAATATATTAGATTGGGCTGGATTAGGCCCAAACTTCAGTCAAAACTGAAGGGAAGATGGGCTGGCTTGGTCCAGCTTTGAATGTAACGCTCCTCACTCGGCACTTCCATTAACTTAATTTTAAAATGCTTGTCTCCCGACTTTTTCCCTTGAGCAGAGAATATTGTGGGGATCATCATTTTGTGAGTTAGACTTTAGTTTACGTGAGAGAAATGACTTGTTTGTGTACGGTGCAAGTATAGCTTCCGTGGTGGAGAGAGAGTGATCATAATTCATAAATGACTCATCTTTAAACTTAATTTGAGTCTCAATGTTGCCTGGTCTAGGTCTTTGGTTATATTTGGGAGGAATAACAATTTTTTAAAACAAATTATTTATACTTCAAATATATGAGACAAAATATAAAATTTTATTAAATAGGAAAACTCCCATAAATAACCCTCAGGCAATGAGGTCATTTATGTATTAGACTATACCTAAGAGTTATTTATTAATTTTTTTCCATTAAATATTTTAAGGCAAAGGATAAGATTCCAAAATTATGTATTTTTTTTATCAAAATTATTAAATCATCTCAAAAATTGTATCTTTCACTACAAAACTTATCAAGTATAATGAAATATTTAATATTATAACGCAATCCTTAAGTTGGTTTATTGATTGTTACAATGACATAATTAGAGTACATGTAAGACCTTAAAAAGTGTGAATCTCAAAATTAAAATCTTTAATCTACCTTAAAAATTTATGTCAAATTAAGTATTTTACTTCATTTAATAAAATTTATGATAAAAATATAATTTGCAAGATAAACTAATGATTAGAATAATAAGAATACACACTATCTATTTTTTAGGTTTTAATATGTCATACACGTTATAAATAACAATATCAATCTATGATCACAATTAATATATACTCTACAAACATATATTAAAAAGGCAATAATAGGAATACAACCAAGGTGTACAACTTAATTCATATAAACTTAGAAAATCACTATACTATGCAGCGACTGACCGGAAAGATTTACTCCAGTAACTGACATGATACAAATTCACTAAATTGGTAAAAACCAGGGATAAATTTAAAAAAAAAATTCTAATAAATAAAGGTATATATAGTTTTACCCAATGAAAAACTTATATAATAATTAATGACTTTGAGTTCTTTAAGAAATAGTTACGCCTCTATTGTTGACTATTTTTAGATTCTTAATGTTTGCCCAAAATATAAAACCAAGAAAATTTTTTAATGAGAAATTCAAGTTTGGGGGAAAATTTAAACTCAGCCATCCTCTCAATTCTCAAATGACATAGATTGAGCCTAATTTTAAATGTTCAAATTAGGGAATCTAATCTGTTGAAATGTAAATTAAGTAACGAAGTCTTAAATTGTTCCTTACTACCCCAGCTCAATTTTTCCATCAAAGAGCTCGCTACTTGTATTGAAAGCTTTTCCTGGAATTCCACATAATCCTATTCTCCTATCTTCTAAATGTTTCAAAACCACATAAATAAACCGATCACTTGATCAATTTTCAATTTCTTCTAGAAGTTTTTTAATTGTTCCCCACTTATTTTCAATTAGCCCTATCTCATCTTTAAGTGGAGAAAAATTTGGAACTTTGAACTGGATATTAAGCAAGAGACTGATATTCATGATTATGACCAATTAAATCATTATAGATATTATTTTTTAAACTTTTTATTGTTATATTAGTTTAAACTTTCGGATGAATTTCAAAGAACAAAGACAAATATTTTCCGATTCCTATTTAACCCCAAATTCAGTACGTGGAGGAACAATGCGTAATCAAATAACAATAGGCCCAAAACTTCAGTATAAATTTATGGTAAAATGGGCTGCTCTGATCCATCATTAAACGTAATGCTAATGCAACTAGCCTCAGCACTTCCATTTTGGTAACTGGTAAGCAACTTTACTTTAAAGTGCTTTTCCAACCTTTAACTTTGAGAAGAGAATATACTCTGAATCATTATTTCGTGCATTACGCGAGAGAAATGACTTCTCCTGTCTGGTTTTTATATGGTGCAAATGTAGCTTCCGTGGTGCCATGGTTATGGGAATCATAAAATTATCACTGTTGACATTGAGTCCAATTCAGAAGTAGTTACTTTATCTAGGGTGGTAATTTTTGACACGACACGCGAACACGACTTGATACGACACGGTTTAAGCGGGTTTGGGTTTTGACATATTCGTGTTCGTGTCGTGATCGTGTCGAAGATGTCAACCCGTTTATTAATCGTGTCGTGCTCGGGTTGAGAGTCTTCAACACGCGAACATGATTTTGACACGACACGATTATGACACGAATAACACGAATAACACGAATACATATTATATACGATTGACACGATAACAAGATTAACACGAACACGATTATGACACGAGTAACACGAATAACACGAATACATATTATACACGATTGACACGATAACACGATTAACACGAATATTGACACGATTACATATTAAATTTAAAAATACTAAACTTTTTAGACATTTTAGTCCCTACATGTATCTAAATTTTAAAATAAAAATAGAATTTTAAGAACCTAATAAATTTTAAAACTTAGGATATTTTTGTCATTTAACAAAAGTTAGAAATTTAATATTGTTAACGTGTCATAATCGTGTTAACGGGTCATAATCGTATCAATCGAGTTGTGTCAATAATGTAAACGTGTCTTAATCGTGTTAGACGGGTCGTGTTCGTGTCTAACAAGATTACGACCCGTTTATTATTTGTGTTAGCGTGTCGTGTCGTGTTATCCGTTTAATAATCGTGTCGTTTTCGTGTCGTGTCATAGTGACACGAATAATAAACGGGTCGTGTTCGTGTTGGGTCAATCTTTATCGTGTCACAGCTCGACACGACACGAACACGACCCGCGAACATGAATTGCCACCCCTAACTTTATCCTACATTTTTTATATAGTTGATTAGCTTGTAGTTTACAAGAGTATGTGCTACTCCCTTTCCCCAACAAGGATCATTTTGAAGACAAAACCGTGTGGGCTCCAGCCCAAAGCGAACAATATCTCGTAAGAATGTAAGCCTGTAGAATCTGTGCAACAACAATCACAAAAATTGTATCTTTCATTACATAATGTGAAATGATCAATGTAATATAATTATTGAAGTGGTTTAGTGATTATCATAATAAAAATACATAATTTTAACATTTTATTAAAATTGTGCATGAGTATGGTATGGTATGGTATTGCCATACCATCCTCCTACTCTCCATAAGTCGGGTTTTAAATTTTTATACCATACCATATCATTCTTGAATACAATATTATACCACATCCTCGCATGGTAAGGTAGGGACACGTATAATATGGTATTTTTTGGTGGTTGGCCAAATTGACCAAAATTTAGATAATGTTTTACCATGTTTTTTTTTATGATTTTAAAGATTTTTTTATAGCTTTTTTTTTCCCAAGATTTTGATACTTTGAGTTCTTATTTTGACATTGTTTAATATTATGATTGATAAATTTTATACTAAATAAAAAATCAAGCAATTACATATCCTTAACAATTCAAATAATAAAGTAACTACATATTCCACAATAACACAAATAATCAAGTAATAACATATATATAACAACACAAAAATATCAAGTAACTATATATTCCATAACAACACAAATACTAAAGCAATTAAATATCCATAACAACACAAATAATAAGTAGCTACATATCCAAATCCTTCCACAAAGTTTCAATCTTCAAGTCAAACCTTTAAGGCTTACAAAGTTTCAACTTCCAATATAGTATAAATTTAAGAAAAAAAAGAAAAGAAAAAAGAAATTATAATTCACTTGGAAAGATAATAAATATATTAAAATTTAAAAAGAATGACAAAAGAAATTTAGAAATGAATATTATTATTGAAATTATCTCAAACTTTCCATGATTAGAGATTTAAGGTTACTAACCTTTTCATTATATACTCTATTAAGGTATATAACACTCACACATATATATTATACATAACTAATTCTATCATTACACATGGCATAATTTTTAATTTTTGAAAAGAATATGGTATGGTATAGTATTTTCGCGTTTTTCTAAAAATACCTGCTACCATACCATACCATGGAGGCTTTTCAAAATTTTTACTATACCACACCCTATTCTTTTTTTATATACTATAATACCTCCACCATATCATGACGGGTATGTCCGGTTCGGGCGGGTGAGGGGATACCATGGACACCCCTACATTTTAACATATGTCCCATCCTATTTTGAAAGGATGGTCTTAACTCATGATATGTGTACTAAGGAAATATATTAAGACATCAAATAGTGTGTAAAATTTGTTTTGTTATCATTTCCCTATCCAAAATCCAAATTAAGATACAACCTTATTAATATACTTTCCACTCGGGTGAGAATTATGGTAATAATAGTACATCTATAACTTATCTACAAGACAATCTAAGTTGATAAAATATCACTGAATGAGTAAAAAATGAAAATAAATAAAATAGGTTAAAATACATGATATGGTAATTATCTATCCACTAATATTTTGCCAACTCAAATTATAAAATAATTTGGTTGTAAATGAGTTATAAGTATAATATTATTCTAGAATTAATACTATCAAAACTCATAAATATAAATAACTCATTAAAATTGTAAATTGTAAATATTAATTAAAAACATTATTTTGAATTATAAATTGCAAAATTTATCATCAATTTACTACTAAGCAAAGACTATATATGTTTGTGTATCATTACATTGGACTTGTAAATTTTTATGTTATTTTATAATATGTATAGTCTATGATTAATTGTTTTTAGCTATTTTAAAATAGTAATATAAATCTTATTTATTTTATTAATTTTTAAAATTTTTATTTTAAAAAAAAGGTTAAATCCTTATAAAACAAGTGCATGAAGTCTTAACAAGATAAGGAATTGGTTAGGGCAATTTGCATATATATAAACATAGGTTATGAAACAGAGCAAGTGAATTCTTAGAGAGTTCAGAGAGCTAAAAGGAAGTAGCAATTTGAAATATATGAGCATGTGCAGTCATGGTCCAATCTTCCTGAAGATATCATATGCTTGGTCATCAGTCGGCTTTCTTATAAAGAGCATATACGTTTCTAGGCAATATGCAAGATTTTTCAGATGCTCATGCCTTTATGAAAAAAGCAAAGAAATTGCCTTGGATTATGGCCTAGAATTAATCATCGTGTTTACTGTATGACCCTCTCAAAAATGACAACACCTCGTTTTCAGTAATGATTAAAGTAGAGAAGGAACTTTTGCTGAGGCATTGATCCTCGATTCAAAGAATGAATGGGCCCTTTTCTCTAGTTGAACAAGAGAAAGAAAAGTTGAGAGAACTCTAGAATTGACTGTAATAGAAAAAAAGATCTTATTATCTCTACTAATAAGTTACATAAAAATGTCTCTATTTATGTATAAGTGCTAGGAATGATTTCCTTACTGCCTCAAGCTGAGTTGGCAGTATCTTTAACAGAATGCCAGATGTCCTCTAATTATATAAACTTTATACAAAAATAGTTATTAATCTAACTAATATTTTTAACATGCCCCCTGCAAGTTTACCTGGGTTCTTAATCAGCAAACTTGTCAACAAATTCTTGTCCATGATTGACATTGAGCTTAGTTCTGAGTATCTCAAATCTCGTCTCTGCTAATGGCTTAGTCATAATGTCAGCATTTGAAATTCAGTAGAAACATGTCTAATAGCTAACTGCCTTGCTATTATCTTCTCCCTAATGAAGTGAATGTCTACTTCTATATGTTTAGCACTAGCATGAAAAACTTGATTGGCAGCCAGTGATTATGCTCCTTTATTGTCACATAAAATAGTAGGAATATCACTTAATTGAAAACCTAATTCTCCTAGTAAACCTTACAACCAAATTACTTCAGTAGCTGCTTGTGACAAAGCTCTATACTCTGATTCTATTGACGATCGAGCAACCACCTTCTGTTTTTTAAATGACCAATAGATCATATTCTGACCAAAGTAAATGCAACAACCTGAAGTTGACTTCCTATCATCAATTGAATTGGCCGAATCAGCATCACTATAATCGGTTAAGGTTAATGCTTACATTAGCTTGAAAAGTAATCCATAATTAGAGGTTCCTCTAATGTATCTTAATAGCCTTTTACATGGTTGCCATTACAAGGTTGTTTGAGCCTGTAAAAATTGGCTTAACTTGTTAACTGCAAAGGAGATATCAGGTTTTAACATAGGAAGATACTGTAATCCTCCTATCACACTTCTATAAAATGTAAGGTTCTCAAATAGGCTCAATATCACTTTTTTAAAGCATCTAATTTGCCACCATTGGTGTCTCAGCTTCTTTGTATCCTGTGTATTACATTTCTTCAATAAATCTACTGTATATTCCTTTGTGTTAAAAGGCAATGAGTCTTTGCTTCTCTTCACCTCAAAGCCTAAGAAATAACAAACATTGTCCAAAGTCCTCAATTCAAATTTCTTATTTAAATCTTGTATAACTTGTTTCACTTGTGATGTATCATTACCTATCACTAGAATCTCATTAACATAAACCGAAAGAAGAATTAAGCAGGTTGTTTTCCTATAGAAGAACAAACTTGTGTGCTGTGGACATAGAGAATCCCCACTGAAGCAAGGCACCCTTGAGCTTGTCAAACTAGGCTCGGGGGGCTTACTTCAAGCCATATAGTTACTTGTTTAGTTTACAAACAAAGTTAGGAGATGAAGAACTTACAAAGCCTTCATGTTGATGCATGTACACATCCTCTTGCAAATCACCATTCAGAAAACTATTATTTATATCAATTTGTTGAATATCCCATTGAAATGTAATAGTGAGAGACATAACAACTCTGATTGTTGATGGCTTTATAATAGGGCCAAAAGTCTCAAAATAATCAATTCCTAGAGACTGTTGAAAGCCTTTTGCCACAAGTCTTGCTTTATATCTTTGAATACTGCCATCTTGGTTATATTTGATGTGAAAATTCTAGTTGCAATCCACAATTATGCATGTCATTATGAGCTGGGACTAAAGACGATGTATTGTTAAACAAGAGAGCATCATACTCAGCTTGCATTGCTGCTTTCCGATGAAGTCGAGCTAAAGCTTGTGCAACTAAGTTTGGTTCTGTAGTAAGAAAAGCATTATCTGTAGCATGTATGAAAACCTTTGGTTTAAAGACACTAGGTTTAGCTCTGGTGATCATTGGATGAATATTGGAACAAGGTTCTGTACTAGAGTTTACAATAGAAGTAGTGGGAACACTAGAAATCGCCCCACTGGCATTAGGGACTGATGCTGGTTGATGAGGTGTGCAGTTATGGGAAAGAATTGGAGAGGTTTGTATAAGATTTTTTTTCTGATGGTGGTGTTAGTGTTGGTGTTTGGAGAGGTGGATTTCGTGTTTATAGAGGGCATGTACAGAAGGCAAAGAATCAGTAAGAATGTGTGTGGCTTAGTAGAGTGAAGCAACAATGAACTAGGAAAAATCCATTATGAAGAGTTAATAGACTGCTCTCTAAAATAATTAGAAGAGGAAGCTTGAGAGAATGAACTGTCTTTGAAAGGAAAAACATTCTCATGAAAGGCTACACTCCTAGAAATATATATCTTGCCAAAAGAGTGCAAACAAAGATAAAGTTTGTGAGAACTACTATAGCCTAGAAACAAACAAACTGATGTGTGAAAAGAAAATTTGTTTGTCTGATATGGCCTGAGATTAGGAAAACAAGCACATCCAAATACTTTGAGTAGCTTGAAATCCGGCTAGACATGGTATAACTTGTGATAAGGGGAATCAAATCTCAGCAAAGGTGTAGGCAATTTGTTGAGAAGATAAGTGGCAGTATGAAAAGCATGCCACCATAATTGAAGAGGAAGAGTAGCTTGAGCCAGCAAAGGTAGCCCTATTTTTACCACTGATCTGTGTCTTCTTTCAACTGAACCGTTTTGCTGATGTATGTATAGACAAGGGTTTCTAAATATAATTCCAAGTTGATCCATCAGAGGTTGGAGTGGCATGAACTCTCCTCCCCAATCAGTTTGAAGACACTTCAATTTACAATTAAATTGTCTTTCAACCAATGCTAAAAACATAGGAAAGACTACAGCTACTTCAGCTCTAGAGTGTAAGTGATAAATCCAGCTATATTTGCTATGGCCATCAACAAAGAGCAAATAATATGTATAGCCATCAACAGACTTGATTGGGGAAGGACCTCACACATCACCATAAACAATATCAAGAAGATTTGCAACAATATGTGAAGAAGATGTATAAGAGATGTTTGCCATATTGACAGGATTCACAATGTAACTTTTTTATAAAACTTGCTTGAGAAAAGATTACATTGACTTGCAACATGAGCTAGAACATTTTCATTCTGGTGTCCCAGTCTCCTATGCCATATTATTGAAGAAGAATTATAGTTATCAATGACATAGGACAGAAGTGAAGTAGGTGAAATGCATACTGAATTCATAGTCTTATTGACAGAAACACTATGAACTTTCACAATTGAACCTGAATAAGAAGCAGAAGTGAAATGATCCTCTAAGGCTTTCTTCTGTAACTAAGCACACTTTGTGGAGTCCTTGATCAAGCATGCCATGCAACAAAACTATATTGGTGTTCCTGTCCTTAACAAGACAAAAATACTGATGAAATTCTACAACCACATCATTATCCTTAACAAGCTTGGAAATACTTAATAAACTCTTTGTGATCTTAGGCACATGAAATATCCTATTTAGGATTAATCCTTCAGAACATAATGAGATTGTTAATAAAGAAAAGCCAATATGAAGAATAACAAGAACATTACCATTTCCAACCTGCACATGCTCTACTCCAGTAAAAGGTTCTTTAACATCAAGCTTATTTAGATCAGTTGTAATATGAATTGTTGCACCAGTATCTAGGAGTTGTCTACAACTGTAGCAGGAGAGGCTATAAAAGCTTGAGTGTTGACTTACTGTGATGCTTGTGACAAACAAGCATTATGCACATTTGAGGAGGCCTAAGGAGAAGCTTGAGAAGAGACTTGAGGACAATGGAATGATATATCAAAACAATGATAGCACTTGATGGCTACACGGCTAGACTTTACACACAAATGGCACACAGGTTTTCTATTATTACTACCTCTACTAGAACTATTAGATCTACCAAACTGTCCCCTACCTCTAGCTTTTCCTTTAGTATTTGAATTATAAGAAGACTTACCAAACTGATTTCCTTGCGAGAAATTATTAAACTGATGTGTTCTTTGTGCAATATTAGCATTATGCTCAAAATGAACAGACTGTATAGCATGATGTTGAGCCAAACATAGCTCATAACTCTACAGCTGAAATTGTGTGTCTTCAAATGAGATATATCCAGCTTTTAAAGTAATATTATCAAATATTGCATCATATTCGGGACCCAATCCATCTAAGATATGCAATAGTAAATCAGAATCTGTAATTTCAGTGCCTATGATAAACAATATATCTGTAGTTTCTTTCATCTTAAGAAAGTAATCAGCCATAGACAAACTTCCTTTCTTCATGGTTTGTGGTTTATGTTTAAGATGCATGGTACAAGCTTTAGATTCAGTATAGAAAAGACTCTCCAGAGTAGTCCAAAAACTCTAAGAAGTTTGGCACCTAGCAACATAGCCGTACATGCCTTCTGTAAAACGACAACAACTAGCTCAAAATGAATTTATCAGTTTTCTTTCATACAAGATAATCATGATTATACTGCATAGTATTGTCATTAGATCTAACAGAATTATTGACAAGTATAAGGGAAGGAGGACAAGGTTTATCTCCATTAACAAATCCTTCAAGCTCGAAAGCTCCTAAAGTAGGTAACATCTGAGAATGCCAATAGCCATAATTGTTGCGGTTCAGCTTGATTGACGAAGCAAAAAGAGTGGAAGACAACGTGATTAGTGATAACGGAGGTGATGATGAACTTGAGGCTCTTTGAAACTGCAGATTATGTGAGTTTGCATGAACAAAGGTTGAAGTTTCTTGTGGATCATGTTGATTATGTCTCAGGAAAACATTATTTCCAAGAAAAATTGTGTCACCAGGAAAACATTATGTTGATCAGCCATGATTAGCGATCTGTGGCTTTAATACCTAGTTGAACAAGAGAAAGAATAGTTGAGAGAATTCTAGAACTGACTATAACAAAAGAAAAATCTTAATTATCTCAGCTAATCGGTTACAAAAGAGTATCTCTGCTTATATACAAGTGTTAGGAACGATTTCCTTAATTCCTGAAGTTGAGTTGGCAATATCTTTAACAGAATGACAGTTGTCCTCTAATTATAAAAGCTTTATACAAAAACAATTATTAATCTAACTAATATCTTCAACATCTCTCAGTGGACTATGTCATCAATGTTCTTCTACACTAGGCTTGACAAATTCTATACGACCCATTAACACGACACGAACCCATTCGATAAAAACGTGTTTTGGATATAATATTATCGGATTGGATCGTTAATTGGTTAACACGATGAAACCCGTTTGATATCGGACCGTGTTTGGGTTTATACTATAAAAAATCGTCTAACCCGTTAATATTAAGGATAATATAGTAAATTTATTTATGATACATAAATAAATATAATAAAATATAACAAATACTAATTTATAACTATATTTAACCTAATTAAAATTATTCTAATACAATTACGTCATTTTTTTTCTTATGCGCGTATGAGTATGACATTTTGATGAGAAATATAAATAAGAAATTTACAAAATGTTCTGTTTAATTTTCAGAAATCATTCAATAATTGGACATTATCAATTATTTATCTTAAATACATTTTAGGTGGATATTTAAATGATGTTGGATACAAAATTTTGTTTACATTTTTCGTATTATATTAAATTTGGATATTTCAATAGATTTCAAAATATTTGTTAGATTTTAAATTTATAAACTATTGGTTGTATTATTTGTTTAGAATTTATACAAATCATGTTACACATATTGTTGTCTAACTTGAAAATAAAAAAACGGGTTAAATGGGTTAGATTCGGGTAATACGTTAAGTTAACAGTCGGGTTTGGTTTTATAAATTTAGTCCTAATAAGTTAATGCGTCGGATTTAGATTAACATAATTTAACACGACACGAATACGAAATGATACGAAACCGCTCTAACACGACCCGTTGTCAGGTCTATTCTACACTCTTTTTACTGATAACATCATTCAACTACCGAAATTATACTTAACCTACCTTCATTATCGCTTACTAGAGCTAATAGACTGACGTTTGTAGGGCATTATGCAACCTTCAGCAAGAGTCCCGTTTCCTCAAATTGTGAGATATTTTTAACCAGGGGAAAGAAAAACAAAGATTTTTTAGTATTTGCTTATGTAAACCTGGAGATATAATTTGGACAGAGAAGTTTTTGGAGTTTTGGTTGAGGATGTAGAATATATGGATGGAGTTTTTTATTGTTGTGCTGCCGAGCATAGGATATGTGCCTTTAATGTTAAACTAAGGGGCTATTTGTTTTACCTACTTATATCTGAACCCATTCAGATTTAAGAGGCCCATAAAATTTAGGTTGTTTATTTTATCGCCTAATCACTAATTTTCAGATAAAATTATATGAATACGAAAAGTGAAATTTTATCACTTTTTTTCCCTCCTAATACCTGAAAATTGAGAAATAACTAAACTACCCTTCTATAATCAAAATTATGTCAGCAATTTTTGCTGCTCTCGACCCCACTCTCGCGATCAACTTCTCAGATGCCCACTCTCTCGATCAACTTCTCAGATGTCACGAACAGAAAAAGTGAATTTTGGGTGGTGAGCGTGTGCTTATCCTTGCATATTCTCATCGTAACCAACCAATGATTATCATCAACTATAGTGTTATTTATTTATTGCATTAATTTACAATAAAAAGCTAAGAGAGAGAGAGAGAGAGAAGAAAAGGTGAAGAGAGAAACGATTGAGAGGGAAGAAAATTCTGTAGAAACAGGGGAGGGGTTTCGTAAGAGAGAGGAAAATATTTTTTAAATTTTCATTAGAGATAAAAAATCATTTAAAATTGATAAAGAAATAAATAAGAAGAGATAATTTTAATTAAAATAACTAATTTAAGGAAAAGTTTGATTAATGACTGAAAAAGAATAAATTTAAATAAAATAAAATTAATTAGAAATTTACAATAAATTTAATAATTTAAAAATATAATTAATAAATATTAAATGTATAACTATTGATAAATTTGTTTAATTTTATTAACTATCAAATTTTTAAATAATTGTAACAAATATAATATAAACATTTTACATTTTCTATTGCAAGGGTAAAAAATTCAAATTGAAGTTAAATATTCCATAACTACTTTTTTTAAGTGAAATCTAAAAGAGTAAACAAATATCTTATTAAGTGGTGTAAATTAAGTTCTATTAAGTGTTTAGATTTAAAACGTGTTAAGTGATTGAAACAAACACCACCTAAGTGAGTGGAAACTGACAGAGTGCAACAATTATCTCCTACTATCCCATCATATTTCTGCGCTTTCTAAGCTTCAATATTCTTATTGGTGGAATTTGTCATAGATGAAATGGTTTCAAGTTGAAAACTGGGATAACAAATCCTTGTTCTTAGGCGTTGCATCCATAGCCATTCCAGTGCAACAGGAACAGGAGGAGGAGTTAGCTGACACAATGTATTTGTTGACTAATTCACAATCTAAACAAAAAAGAGATGAGTCAAGTGCCTCATTCTACCCCCAAATTTCACAAGTATAAGATTGGAATATCACAAGATTCACTGAGCTTAGCAGGGACGGAGCCAACTCAGGCCCAGGAGGGGCACCCCTCCTGGGCTTTTGAAAATTCTTGAATGCTGTGTATGTGAATTTGTAAAATGATCATATTGCCCCTGCCTATAATATTTATTTACTTTTAGACCCATGGCCAAATGTGAAGTATAAAACCCAAGTCCCAAGTTAACAAAAAAAAAATTAAAACCCAATGCAAATAACAACAACTAAAACGTAAGACCAAGTACAAATAAAAACAACTAAAGCCCATATGTTATGACTCCTCTTTAGCAAATAACAAAGACTTAAAAAAATTATATTTTTCTTTAAAAACAAGTCAAATAAAATCTTCATTCTCTCTCCTCCACTTCCAGTCTTCCTCAACACGCCATTCCAAAGGAAAACAGTGCTACCAGTGCACTCCAGTAGTAGCAACCAGCATCCAAGGCTCCAAGCTACATTCAACCTCTCTTCACCTCTTCTTCCCCAAATTCCATTCAACACAAAATAATTAGGTAAATAAAATTTCTACTTTAAGGGCTAAATATTTTAGTTTTGTTCACTTCCATTGTCATATTTATTATTTATTTAAGAATGCTTTTGATTTATTAGGGATTTTTTGAACTTTTTTATTTTTATTATAAACTTAAAATCTATAGTGTTTATATTTAAAATTTATTGGTTAGCATTAGAATAATAGAATTAGACATAGGTCATATATATGTGTTTAACTAAATTTATATTAATTAGTTTATTAGAATTAAAAAATTAAAACAAAATGCACATGGTGTTGAGTTTTCACTTCCATTTTCCTATTTATTTCTTATTTTTACTCCTTGATTTATTATGGTTTTTTTTTCTTGAAATGTTTTATTTTGATTATAATCACATAAAGAGTTGAATGAATTTGGGCAGACCAATGACTAGGGATGTCAAAAACCCAAGGCCGGGCCGGGGACCTCAATCCCTGGCCACGACCCGATGACCCCAGGAAGGTTTTTTGATCCCTGTCCCTGAAAAATTCTCCAGAATTTTCGGAGCTAGGGAATTTAATCCCGAGGCTGATATTTATCCCGGATTTTTTAATTCTGTTTTTTATTTTTAAAAAATTGTATGTAGACATCCTCTATTGTCTACAATTCATTTGCCATTTGCTTCAACCTACAAATACAAGGCCGTTATAGTTAAATATGATGCAAAAAGACAAAAAAAAAAGCAAAAACAAGTAACCTACTAAAACGCTTGACAAAACTCGACGCGCTCAATAGAGCTTGACACGACTCGACATGTAAGTGTCGAGTGTCGGATGATGCATTCGACACTCGACGTCTTCGAAAATAGACTGATATCCAGTGTCGATTGTGAATCGACACAACATACATGTAAGTGTTGAGTGTCGGATGCATGTGTCGGATGATGCATCCGACACTCGATGTCTTCTAAAATAGACTGATATCGAGTGTTGGTTGTGAATCCGACACGACTTGACAAGTAAGTGTCGAGTGTCGGATCATTCGACATCGACACTTACATGTATGTTATCTGACACCTCGACACTTACATGTCAAGTCGTGTGGGATTCACAACCGACACTCGATATCAGTCTATTTTCAAAAACATCGAGTTTCGGATGCATCATCCGACACTTGACACTTACATGTAGAGTCGTGTCGAGCTCTATCGAGCTCGTCGAGTTTTGTCGAGTTTTATCGAGCATTTTGGTAGGTTGTTTGTTTATATTGTCGTAAATTAAATAAATTAAATAAAATATATTTTTATATTTATATTGCTCTTTAATTTGTTGCCCCTCCTTGGTGAAATTTCTGGCTCCGTCCCTAGAGGTTAGGATTCAACCTCTCTCTAGATAGACTGATCATGGGAATATATATATATACACACACACCAGCTTTTTTTTATGTTTTTATATATATTTAATTTCTATAATCAAGTCATAAGTTTTCCTCTTTTATATAGAAAAATAATTAAAACTAAAGGGCTAGCTTTTATTGTTTTGTCTGAAATCTAAATGTTTATGGAATAGATTTGGGCTTGAACTTTGCTTATACAAAGGTCGTTCTCTCGATGATTCTGCAAGTCACCAACTTATGTCCACTCTCTGATTCACATTCTGGCTGTTCGGCCACGACATGGACTTCAAGTCGTACTCCACCAAATGTAGTTTGATTTCTCTTCTGAAAATAGTACTTATTTTTTCTCCCTTGGCATACAATGTAAAGAAGATAGATATTTTCAATTTTCACAGGTCAATATAAATCCTTAAATAAAAATTTTGAATTAAATTAATTATTTATTTACTAAAACTTAGGTAAACTAATTTTATTAGAAATCTTTTTTAAAAAACAAAAAATTAATGTCTGGCAACTGTCACCGACCGCTAACAACAAGCGGCGTTTATGACATTGCCACCATTAAAATGATCGGCAATAGTCGATATATTCGTGTTCAATGTTTAAGATGGTCCATATTTATTGGCGTGACTAAAGAAATTCTTCAATTTTGCATTAAAATTAGGAATGTGTTATATATATATAGTTATGGTATCATTTTGCATAGCTATTTGATGATCATAAGTAAAACATACGAAAATCAAAAGCGAAGCTTGCTCAAAATCTTAATTTGAATCTGAATATAAAAGCTAAAAAAATGGGCAAAATATGATAAAAGAATATAAAAGCTTGTTATTCTGTAACCTTTTATTTAAAATTTGCAAGATTTATAATTTTTAGATTTGTATTGATTTTTTAAGAATTTTTATTAAAAAATTTATTTAAAGGGAGATAGAGTTTTATTTTGAATATATGATTAACTCATGAAGAAATAGGTTTAGAGATAAGCATAAAGAGTAAAAATATTTTAATTTTTATGTTAATTGTTATACTTAATACTAAATTGATTTAGGGATATTTTAATTATATATATGTATATGTATGTATATATATAATAAAATTTGAGTGCATAAAACCCTAATTTAAAAATGTAAACCGATTTTTAATTAATGTGAACTCTTACAATCTTAATTGAAGACATTCACAATTATAGATTTTGTCCATTCTAGTAGCGTTTGTTTTGTGCCTGTTAGCTTTGCATAGCATGGTATAAAATACCATGTTTGGTTTGAAATTTAAGTGTAATTGAATAATTAAAAAATAATTATGACAATTTATTGAAACTAAATAATTTATATTATTAATGAATATTAATAAGCACACATTTTATTTGTTGTAACAAGTATTTCAATTAAATAATTAATTTATATAAATATAACTAAAAAGTTAATTTTTTAAATTTTTTAATCAGATATTTCAAAATAATAAAAGAATAATTATATAGTAAAATATTTTTTCTTAATTTTAATATTTATGTTGTACAGTAAGTAAAAATAACCAAATATATTCAATATAAGTAAATGTTTAATTAAATTTTTACTAATTAAGCAAATATTCAAAAAAAAAGTAATCAAATGTGTTAATTTTATAATTTATATTTTTGTTTAAATCAACCAAAGATTAAGATTTGAACTTATTGGGATACATTTATTTCATAACGTGGAACGTCACATTAAACATAGTATTATATTATACATGCATTATCCAATATTGTCACATCTTATCTAATACTACCCACTTCCAAGAAATTAACACAATCCTATACAAAATTCACTTATGTGTTTAATAAATTATGATTATTTCTAGATTTGATCGACAAAACTGAGTTGCAAGTTTATCTAGTATGCATGTAAATTAAATTAACAAAGCTAAAATATTAAGTAATTAATTAATAAGTTTGTTGATGAGGAGTTTTATTATGCTCTTTTTTTTTTTTTATCTTATTAGATCCCATCTCTAATTTAATAAAGATATAAATATAATCTTATAATCTTTTCAACCAATTTCTTACCACACTCAATAATAAATTTTCAACAGTATTTATTATGATATTTCAATAGTAATACATATGCAATCTATAATTCTACCAAACTTATATAACTAAAAAGGCACAAACGAGAGAGGTGAATAATGATTTAAGTTCTATAGAGTAACAATATGTTTAGTATTATTATTCTTGATATTTTCATAATCATCTTTTTTAAATCATTACCATTCTTAATTTGAAGTACAACAGAAAGAATGGAAAACATTTTAATAGTTATATGTTATAGTTTTATTCCATGTTCTTTCCTTATATTATTGAATTTTTTAATCTTGCATCAACAAAATAATCAATCAAAATTTTACTAGTTACAAACTGCATTATTTTTTTTCCGTGGAAAAAAAAATGTTGATGTTTAAAAATGGATGATTTGGTGGCTATTAAATTTGAGTATATGTGATTGTCTACATGTTATGTAGGCGAGATAAACCAAAAAGTAATATTACATATACAATTTAATACATACAACCTCAGATAGTATAAATTTACTAGGTGAATAAAAAATATTAAAAAATTTTAATAAATAGAGAGGGATCACCCATCTAATGAATTTGTGAAACGTCAAGTTGAAAAAGGTAAGATTGTATAATTTAATTGTATATATAGAATTGTTAACAAAGAAACTTCTAGAAAATATATAGAGAAACTGGAAAAAAGGGAGAGCTGATGGAACTGGTCTATGTTGTTTGAGAGAAAATAGAAGAAAGAGCCACAGAACAATTGATAAGGTAAAAATAAGGAGGCCGGCAAAATTATTTTTAGAAAACTTGAGGCTTTCGTTAAGTTCAACATTCCACTAGTATTCAACCAATCAACTAATTTTTGATATTTTTATTATAATTTAATCCTTATTTAAGTTAAAATGGGATAATGAGATAAAATGGGGAACTACTCCTAATTATTTTACTTCAAAGTATGAATATGTTGAAGTTGATTAACGCAAACTTTTGTTAGCGCCATTAACTATTAAATTAAATATTGGTAATAAGGCTATCAACACTGGATCATCAATTGTGTTTCTTTTGACTAGAAGTCGTGTTTGTTTGTGTTTTTTTTATTTTCAAGATTTTGAAAGATTATATGGTTGGTTTTAAATTTTTTAAATTAAAAAAATGACATGTAGTTGATAGTGATTTAAATATATTAAAAATTATGCGTTTTCAGAAAATAAAATTTTAAAAATATAAACAAACAAAACCTTAATTAAATCCAAGTGAAAAACGATCATTCTTGTTACTTTTACCGGCCCAAAGGCCCCAAACCAACAATATAAATTATCATTATTTTTTTGGATCAGAATTTGAAGGGTAACACAAGGCTGCCTCTAGGGTTGGAACAGAAGCGGGGCGGGTACGGGACGGCCAGTATCCAGCCCCGCCACACTGACCCTTTTTTTTGCCCCGCCCCGCCCCTTTGCCCCTTTGCGGGGCGGGGCGGGGCGGGGCAAAAAAAATTTTAGTAGATCCAGACCCGCCCCGCCACTGTTTATATTTTTACAATCACACCCCTATAATCTTTATATTTTTCAACTTCATCCCTTGTAATATTTACACTTTTGCAAATAACTCCCTTATCAATTTCTCATCATATCATTTATAACTATGATCATTTTTCAACAATCATAAAAATAATAAATCTTCAAACTAAAATCAAAATAGTTGTATATTACCATTTGATTTTATTAGTAATAATATTACATATTCTATTAGAAATAATGTTAAAAGTTTATTATTGCTTGTAAACTAGTTAATTGATAATTTTTAAAATAGCTGATAATACAATTAAATAATTTTTTAATGACATGTTCATTTAATTTCAATTTAATAATAGTAATAATATGATTGGTATATACCAAATAATTAATATTATAAATATTTATGAAATACTAATAATTTAATTAACTAATTTAAATTACGATAAATTATATATTTAAAGTTATAAGATTATTTTTATCATATTTCTATTTACATATTTAGAAAATAATATATTGATTATATTAAACATATACATTTTTAAAATAATATTGTTAATATTGTAATAATTTAAATAGTACTTAGTAATCTATATCAAGATTGTATATGTTATACAAATTTAATTACTATAAAATACAAATATTTAATTACCATTTGATTTTATTAGTAATAATGTTACATGCTTTATTAGAAATAATGTTAAAAATCTATTATTCTTGTAAACTAGTTAATTAACACTTTTTCAATAGCATGTTAATTTAATTTCAATCTAATAATAGTAATAATATGATTTGTATATACTAATTAATTAACATTATATGTATTTATGAAACATTAATAATTAAATTAATTAATTTAAATTAAGAATTTACGATAAATCATATATTTAAGATTATAAGATTATTTTTATCCTATTTTTATTTACATATTTGAGAAATAATATATTGATTATATTAAAGATATACATTTTTAAAATAATCATTTTAATATTGCAATAATTTAATTAGTACTTAGTAATCTATATCAAGATTGTATATATTATAAAATTTAATTACTATAAAATATAAATATTTAATGATCATTAATTGTCATTTAATTATATTAGTAATAATGTTACATACTTTATTAGAAATAATGTTACATACTTTATTAGAAATAATGTTAAAAATGTATTATTGCTTATAAATTATTTAATTGACAATTTTTTAAATAGTTGATAATACAATTAAATAAATTTTTAGTAACATGTTGATTTAATTTCAATCTAATAATCGCAATAATATTATTGGCATATACCAAATAATTAACATTATATATTTATGAAACATTAATAATTTAATTAATTAATTTAAATTACAATAAATCATATATTTAAGGTTTTAAGATTTTTTTATCATATTTCTATTTACATATTTAAAAAATAATATACTAATTATATTATAGATATATATTTTAAAAATAATATTGTTAATATTATAATAATTTAATTAGTACTTAATAATCTATATCAAGATTGTATATATTATACAAATTCAATTACTATAAAATACAAATATTTTATTTTGTCATTATAATATGACGAAATTGATGTTAATATACTAAAAGATATTAATTATTAATTAAAATGTCATTTTTATTAAAGTATTTGCATTATTTGTAAAATTATTAAGAATTTATATATATGAAAAGTTTAACAAATATAACCTAAAAAATTACATAACAGTCCTAAACTTTAAAAATTTTATAAATACACCCCTAATCTTGCGGGGCGGGGCGGGTCTACGGGTCCAACTGGCTGGACCCGGACCCGGACCCGGACCGGGGCAGAAATTTTCTGCTCCAGACCCGCCCCTACGAGTGATCCGGACCCGCCCCGTTGGACCGGGTCTGACCGGGTCAGTGGTGGGGCCGGGGCAAATGCCCAAGCCTAGCTGCCTCCAACTTAGGCTGAGCTACCTTAGATTAAATACACTTTTTTAATTTTAATTTTAATTCTAAGATAGTCTTAACATAGCATGTATTTTAATACTTCAAATATTTTATAATTTCATTTGAAATTATGAAGTTATTTATTATTTTTTAAATGTGAAAATTTATAGAAAAAATAATTTTATGAACTCAAAATCAAAATGTTTCGCATAAAAAAAAATATAATTTTTGAGAATATCTATACAGTATTTCTAATGCTATTTTGTATTTTAGAAACACATCATCAACAACTTATTTAAATTATCTTTGTGTTTAGTTTGTGTTAGGGAATTTAATTTTTAAAAAAGAAGTCCTTAACAATGAAGAAAGTAGCCTTTAATTAATAAATATCGTGTTATAGAGTTTATATTATATGAATATTGTAAGTCTAATATTATTATTTATTTAAATTATCTTTGTATTTAGCTTTGTGTTAGAGAATTTAATTTTTAAAAAGAAATCCTTAATAACGAAGAAAATAGTCTTTAATTAATAATTCTAAATTAATGATTAATGAAGATGAGACACGGGGATAATTCTAATTTGCCCCCTGAGGTTAGGCCTAAAAAAATTGAAGACCTCAGTTTTCTGAAATCTAAGAATGCCCCATGAGGTTACTGTAGCGCCGTTAGATTTAACGGGAAATGTATTAAACCGTTAGATTTAACGAAAAATGTATTGAATAATAACTTAATGCTAATATTAGATTTAACAAAAAATGTATTAAATAATAACTTAACGCTAATAAGCAGTAAAATAGATTATAATACCCTTTTCTAAATGGTTTCTAAAGCGTTAAGTTACTATTTAATACATTTTCCGTTAAATCTAACAGTACTACAGTAACCTCAGGAGATAATTTTGAGTTTCAGAAAACTTAGGTCTTCAATTTCTTTTGGTCGAACCTCATGGGACAAATTATAATTAACCCTGAGACACGTACGCGTTTTAGATAAAAGAATAGCTTTTTGTTGTTGTGAAAGGTTGTAAGGGATACGTATAAGAGAAAACAGTAAAATACCATGGCTGTGATGCTCGATCTTTGAAAATGTAGATACCATGTGAGAACGTCTGTCCGTCCCAAAGTTGAAAATTTTCTGCCTTCAAGTGTTTAAACTGTGATTTCCACCGTGCAAGAGGATCAAACCATCGGAGGAAAATTTGAAAACATCTGTGCATGAGATCCAAATTAATTAATGAAGTCTTAAATTGTTCCTCAGGAGAAAACACTTGAACAAATTATCGAGATCCAAGAAAAATTAATTGACAACTTAAATCAATAAATATTGTCACCAGAAACGTATACTTACTTGAGTAATTGACCAGGTCCGGCGGATAACGACCGCCGTAAAAGTTGGGCAAGGGTGAAGAGCCTAAAGCCTAGTTGGTCGTTCGGCATGACATTCACCAGCTGTCCTTAAGGCCTACTTCGTCACAACTCGTAACTTCTGTTCGCTAACAACAAGTGACTAATGCACAAATAACATAAATTTATTAAGTGATCAGGGAATTTTAAAAAAAATTATAAAAATTTCAATTTCTTTTTATTGTTTAATCAAACTCTGGTTAAGTGATGGGTATATTTTAAAGTAGTGTTGTTTTATTTATAAAAACTACTTTTTGAAAACATTAATTTATTAATATATTTAAATTACTAATAATCAGATATCATTTTTTAAATTAAAAATTAAAAAATAGTCACATATTTTTTTAAATTTCCTTAAAAAATTTTAAAATACAAAAATAAACACTACCAATCCATGTATGTAATAGTGTACTGAGAGGGCATTTTCTTAAAGTTTTGTCCTATCTATGTAATGGTGCTCAAATTTATTTTTTTTTTATTTTTTTTTGTGTTACTCACTCACGGGTGCACAGGCCCCAATCCATTTTTGCATCGTCATCACAAACGGCAAGGCAAATTACAACAAAGAAGTTTCGGTACTCTCCCTCAACTCTAATATTACAAACGAAACTACTAAAACTACTCTGACGTTACCAATTTAACCCCCTCACAAGTCAAAACCCCACATCATGAAAATCAAACCATGCACTGCCACAGATGGAGAGTTACGTGGGCTTGTTTTGTTTTGATGATCCACGTGTCGTGCCATGACAGAGTCCACATTGACATGTGTGCATCCTAAGGTAACACTACAATGATTACTCAACCACTTCGGCACAAAGTTACAACCAAACCGAACAAATTAATTAATTCAACTTTGTATATTGGCCAAGATAAAGCCAATCCCAATTTAAAAGTCGAAACCTTCCTTAATCCCAACTATTATCATAATAATGATAACATCTTTTTGTTTTTTTATTTTTATATTCCCAAAACATGTTTTTTTCAGTTTAATTTATTTGCATATTAGAAAGGACAGCTAGGCAGCTGAAATGTGAGAAAGTTACGACTTGAAAGAATGAGATGGAAAGGAGTGAAGTGGGGTTCAGGACTTGTGGGGGTCCGCTTGAAAAATGTAGGGACCACAGCCAGGTTGAATGTGGGACCATTTGATATAAGAAGGAGAAGGAAGGAATATGTTCTGACTTGATCAACCACATGGATTTATGTTATTGGGTTTGGCTTTGTTTGATTCTGTGGTGACACTGGCTCGGGAGTTGGAACTACCACAGGTGTCGCAAACATTCAACACTAGATGAGTTTACTGTGAAAAGGGATGATCTTTGTTTATATTTATTGTGAAACTCATCGGCGGTTAGCTTCCGGATGCTCTCCCTTGCTGAGCGTTCCTGTTTTGGTGCCTGGGTTTGTACTCAAATGACGTTTGCTTTCGAGTAATTTCCTTCATTTTATGCCACGTTCTGTCTAAAGAATGTCCAAAGTTAGACTCACAGTTTGGATGCTTCTGGCAAGTGGCTTTCTCTGGAATCTTTTCGTGGGCTTGCTCTTCTTTCACCGTATTCTTTTTATAGCTTTTTTGCATGTGTCTTTGCGCATGTTATTTCTAATGGGAATTGCAATCCGCCAGGTCCAGCCGTGAAGTCTTTTCTTTAGCTCCATGTTGAAGATTTTTATTTCTTTTTTCTTTTTTTTTATGGATATTTTTTTTAAGGTCAACTCTGTTTCCTTGATACATCAACTCTTTAATTGTTTTAATATCTGTTGCTGGAGCTATAGTTTGTGTAGCGTTTAAGTGATTCTATCTTCATTTTCTCTTCTGTTTCCAAATCACTGCTTTCATCATTCAACTGGGCTCATGTGAGTAAAAGTTTTGTAATTTTATTTCTACCAAAAACTTTGGACTACTTAAGTCCAATTTTACATGTTTAATTGCAGATTACTTCTGTAGGTTTTTTTGTTTGGTTTTTTTTGTAATTATCTCTATTGAATTTTGATCTTTTTTTTTTTTTTTAATAATTTTGCAGCTGGAAGGAAGCTAGAGTGGACCACCTAAGTTATAGAAGATGTTAAAGGTGAAACGGATGGCTCAGATTGTGAGAGTGACCATTTTGTGACGTTGTTCTTACATGGAGATAATTCAATTGAACATTTCCAAGTATTTGTTAAAAGTCATTTGACAGAAATAGAAAAAGATAGCTATATTTTCATGTGACTGAAGTTGCAAGTTAGTTGGGAAGCCATAATAGTTTGGGAAAGAAGGCTTTGAAGAGCTATTTTGAGGCTCTTTACTCTTTAAACCTGACAAACGTTGGTAAAAAGGAGTGAAAAATGGAAACATTGAAGCAGAAGTTAAATCTTGAAAGAGCACTTTCACAGAGAGCTCTGCAAATGGGCAGTTCATTTCCATGCCAAATTTGTGTTGTGGGTTTTCTCTGTGGAGTCTGCCTCACCTCCTTGTTCCTTGCTGCTCTTACTTCATTTGGTAGCTTTGAGTTTGGTGGGATTTCCTTTTCAGCTATTTCAGTGGGGACTTCATCAGGGAATTCAAGCTCAGAAGTTATCAGTAAGTGAAATTATATCTTTGTTCTTCAGTAGATTTTGGCGATTTTTCTTTCATCATCCTCATTTATTCTTTTTAGATGGGGTTGTGCAATTATGTGCTAAATTTTGCTTCATGTTCTACCTCTACTAGACATTGTGGGTTCTGGATTCATGGTCAAAACTATTTATACTGTTCATTTTCTAATCCTTTCCGTGAGGAAAATTCAGGTTCATGATGCATAATGTTTTGCTTGTCAATTTCTCATCCTTTTCTGTAAAATCAGCTTATAGTAACTTAAATAGAAAGGGATGAAATTTAATGAATTATTTGGGTTCAGTCAACACTATGCAAATTCATGAATGAAGGCAAATGAGGGAATAATCTTAGGGTGTGTTGAAAGCAACTAAAAGTTAAAGAGTAACTTGTTGATTACATTTATTTTCTACTTCTCTAATTGCTTATGACTGGATTTGCTAGATCATACTTTATCATAATTACACTAATCCACGCGATTTGCTTTGTATTAAAGCCAATGCACTCACTTTTAGACTAGTGAAATGCAAGCAATTTTTTTGGAATTTAGAAAGTGCAGTTTTGTAGGCTCTAAATTAACCATAACGAAGATACAGATGATTGAAAATAAATCTCTAGTATTGAAAGTCATTTTTCCTTATAAATTGTTTCTAAAGACATATTTGATTTGGTTGGCATTTATGTATGGTGTTAATTCACATTAGAAAACTTTAGATTGCAATAATTTATAGTTCTTTAATTTAATGGTTGAAGGAATTTTCTTATATTGGATTGTATATGTGGTTACAAACACAGACTGTAAATTTGGACTAAAGGAAAGAGTGGAATGGATTGATTTACATCAAAGTAAAATAGAAGCTGAGGACGAGAGGGTTTTGTTGCTATATTCTGCTTGGGGAGCTTTACTGAGCAAATCAGTGAATGGAGAAACTGAGTTCTTGCAGAAGTTTGGATTGAATAGATCCAGTGTGCCCAATGCTCCTCATCTGGAAAATTGCAAACTAAGCGCACAAACAAATACGCGTCTTGATACCCGAGCTGAAAATGAGAATTTCCCTCCTTGGACAAGTTGGAAGGGTCTACTGGACATGTATCCACCTTCTGCAGCCAATGAAGAACATAATAATTTCAGGCATCATGCCATATCACAAGGTGCTTATCCTCCTTGGGTATGTATCTGATTTACAGAATTCAACAATGAGGCATTCTATTGAAATATTTTAGCTTTGGAAACTGCCTTTATTGGATATAATTTTACAATTTTATATTGATGACTACTGCATCAGCATGTTCATATTTTTTAAATTTTTATTGTTCCTTTCGTAATAAAGAAAAGCAGTATATAAGTATAACATTACCCTCAATACTGCTATTTAGATCAGCTAAATGCATTGATTCTTCTATATTAATAATTACCATACCAAAATTTGAGCTTCTTGCAGGTTAGGGGGTCAGATGAAGAAAATTATCCCCTTACCAGGAAAGTACAACGTGACCTGTGGATCCATCAGCATCCATCAAACTGCAATGATCCTAATGTAAGATTTCTTGTAGCTGATTGGGAGCACTTACCCGGCTTTGGTATTGGGGCACAGATTGCTGGAATGTGTGGGCTTCTTGCAATTGCAGTCAATGAGAAAAGGGTCCTTATCACAAATTATTTTAATCGGGCTGATCATGATGGTTGTAAAGGTATAAGTTTTGATGGTCAATTTATTGAATCTCTTATCAAACTTGTTTCTTATTCACATGTTATTTTTTTGTTGCAATACGAGAAGTAATGTTTATATGCCTTCACGGGCCCTTATGCCTAGTAAAAGGGGTTTCAAACCAGAGATGCACATTCTTTTTGGATACTGAATTGGTGGAAACTTGGCAGGATAGTTTATTTGTTCTTAACTATGATATAAGCTGGGTCAAAATTATTCATGATAATATTTGAAAGCTTCGATGCAAATTTAGAGGCCAATTTTGAAGAAAACCATAATCTTTTGACTATTGATACTGATAAGTATCTATAAATCTATGTTTTTGTAGGTTCATCCAGATCTAGTTGGTCTTGCTACTTCTTTCCAGAGACCTCGCAACAATGTCGAAACCGTGCATTTGAGCTTATGAAAAGTAAAGAAGCATGGGAAAAGGGAATCATAACAACAAAAGACAATTATACTTCAAAGGAAATATGGACTGCAAGGACCCCTAGGCAAGTGAATGCATGTCTTAACCATTTTTATCTTAAAAACTGAACTTGCCATTGGAGGTCATCACATCTTAGGCAATCAATTTCAACATTGAATACAGGGTATGGGGTGATCCTTGGAGTTATTTGCAGCCAACAACAGAAATAAATGGGAGTTTAATTGCTTATCATCGGAAAATGGATCGGAGATGGTGGAGAGCACAGGTAAAAATTAGAATTCGTCTAGAAAAAGACAATTATGTTCAATTTTTTATACCTTTTATAGATTTATTTTCAATTTATTTTTCTATTTTTTGGACTATCGATCAAATAGTAACATTAGTGAGGGATGGAGCCGCTATAGGACAAAGTGGGGGCAACATGAGATTTGTTTTATTCCACTAAATCCACTTAAATCTAAACATTTCATTTATTGCTATTTGATTGACTTCCAATATGAAAGTGTAATTGGTCTGCTTTTCCAATAACTGCAGTAACATCAAAAATATTGAAAGTAAATTAAATCAAGTCTTATCATTGCAATTTTTACGGTCTTAATTTGTATTATTTTAAATTTTGCAAATTACAATCTAACAAGCTTTGTGCTTATATAAGAATGTCCATCTTCTTATATGTTAATTAACATGTGCTTCTTAAAACAGAACACTTCAAAAAAAATGTTTTCTATACATTCAGCTAATATTTAATATTCTCTACAATTTTCTTATATTATATATGATAAGATACAAACTAGATCAAAAGATTCTAGAGAGATATACAAATCAAATCAATTTTTCTTATTTTATTTCAACTTTTTTTGGTAATTAAAAGATCAATCTCTTATGCAAATATTACGATATATTCCTTATTATCAACACAAAGATAATCGTGATAGTAATTTGATTTTCTTATTCCCAATTAAACCAAATATGTATGTTAATTTGGTTTTTTTATCTAATAAATATAATTTGAAATTTTGGACAATAATAATAATATTCTTATAAACTATCTATACAAACTATTCATACAAACTGATGTGTTAGGATTTGATTGTATCAGTGAGTTTCAAATTTTAATTACTTAATTAATGTAGACAATCATTCAATAATATCATATAGGTTTTTATATTTGTATAGATGAGTTTGTATATATAGTTTATAAAAGTAACATCAATTTAGTATTAATACTTGGAGAAATATTAATATTGAAATGCTAGTTTTTATGGGTTTGTTGAATTCTTATCGTTAGTTGATATTGACTCCAGTGGATGAAAATCTTGGCTCCATCCATGAAATTAGTTTCTTTCTTTTTCATACTTGAGAAAAGAAGTGCACTTGGAGGTAGTGAATAATTTTTGCACTTTATAGTTGTAAGATTGAAATTCTTTCTTTTTTTCTCCTTTCAAGTAAGAGAAAAAAGGAGATGCCAATGCACATGTTTAGAAAGAAAGCAGCGTTTTGTAATCCCATAAATGATTTTTTTGAGAATGCAAGACCCTTAGAGACTATTTTGCGTGACCATTTTTCTAGAAGAACTTTTAATTATCTTTGGCAGATATTTAATGGGCCACATCTTTTTATATTATTATCATTATTAGTATCATTATTGTCATTATTATTCATTATTATCATTATTATTCTTATTATGCAAATGGGATTTCTGACGAGCATTGCATAATTCATGCAACTAACAGGCAGTGCGCTACTTGATGAGGTTTCAAACTGAATATATGTGTGGCTTGATGAATGTTGCCCGCCACGCTGCATTTGGGGAGGAAGCTGCAAAAATGGTTCTCAGGAGTCTTCCTGGAGAATGGCCAAAGGTATTAAGTCATATAACTTTGGTGTCATCATTTCATTTTCCCATAAAGTAAAGAAGAGAATAAGATTTTGACTCTCATGCACTTTAAATATTCTTAAAAAATTATCTCCACTGAACTCTTATCACAGGAAGTTGCAAACAACCCTAGATCAGATATCGAAGAATTTGTCTGGTCAAGTCATAAACCATGGATCCCAAGGCCATTGCTAAGTATGCATGTAAGGATGGGAGACAAGGCAGTTGAAATGAAGGTGGTTGAATTTGAAGAATATATGCAACTTGCTTATCGTATTAGAAGGCGCTTTCCTCACCTCAACAGCGTCTGGCTTTCTACTGAAATGCAGGTTAGCATTTGCAACTTTTCTGTTTCTGCAGTGTTCAAAATAAAAATATTTTGGTTTCTCGTACATTTATCTTAAAACATCAATGGTCTTACTTACCTTCAGGAAGTCATCGATAAGTCAAAATTTTATCCCCATTGGAACTTCTACTACACAAACGTGACACGCCAAGTGGGTAACATGACAATGGCCAAATATGAAGCAAGTCTCGGTCGAGAAACCAGTACAAACTATCCCCTTGTAAATTTCCTGATGGCAACTGAAGCTGACTTCTTTATTGGGGCTTTGGGTTCGACATGGTGCTTTCTTATTGATGGCATGAGGAATACTGGAGGAAAAGTAATGGCCGGATATTTGAGCGTGAATAAGGATAGATTCTGGTAGAAATGTATATGAAACAGAAAGTTGTATAGCTATGTACATTAGAACAATGGTGGACAAATCTTCTTAAGTATGAGCCAAATTCCTCTCATGGGATCGAGTGGACAAACATAACTTTTCAAGAAAGGAGTGATTCACGAGGAAAGGCCTCCCATATCATATCTTACCACAGGAAGGCAAAGGAAAGTAACTGCAAATCCTTGCAGGATCATTGGTTGAAGTTTTATGGCAATACCATGTTATCGATGAGGATACTGAATCATATGGGATCTCATGTAAGTTTTGTTCAATCGAGAATCAATGGTGGAAGTATTATGGCAATAAATACAACGAGAGGATCAATGTACCATTTGTATGTAGATATGGAGGATATCTTATGAACTTTGTATCAATCAATTCAAATTTTTATTCCCAATCAGTTTTCTCACTGCTTCAGTTTCTAAGCTCCAAAATGTACCTTAGATATGTCCTTTAATGAAATCAAGAAGCCAGAGATTCAATCAGCTGTGAGCGCCCGATTATGCGACCATATAGATCGTATCTATCAGTGATTGATGAATAATTGCTAGGTTACGCAGTTTTGATCCAACAATGGCCCAGAATAGATATATTAAGTCGACAGTAGATCCAAACTTGACACGACCCCACCATCTAGTACGGAGATACTTTACACATTAGGCCGAAAACAAATTAATAATAATAAAAAAGAAACAATTAAACCAAAATAAACTAATGAAAAAGTCCTTATGAAAACCCTGAACTTTCAGAGACCAAACAAAAATGGCCATTTCTGTAACAAAAATAGCTTTTTGAGTTGGGTGAAATACAGCTAGAGAACATGAACGTCAAACGGAAACTTGTAGATAGCCTGGGGATCTCTGCATCCTGGCTGTGCTTCAGAGATTTTGCCTAAAGAGTAGAATAAAAAAAGGGGGTGGATTTATAGCAAGAAACGATATTATGATGCTTCAAAGCTGTTGAAACTATGTACCCTCTCTCATTTTATTTTGGATTTTTATCACGTACCGTAAGAACTAGGTTAAAGAACATAAAAAAGGACCATTATGATTTCATTTTCTTCAGATTAATAATAGAATGATGATGCTACACAGACACTTAAAGCAAAGTTCGTAAATAGAAAGCAGCTGTATAGCAAGGATAGTTCCCTGAGAGAGTAAATGCCATAAGCTAATCGAAGTAAAATAATTCCATCAATTTCCTTAAAAAAAATGAAGCTAAAGACAACAGTGTATTCGGCTACAATGACGAAAAGGGAGTACCAATCACAAAAATGTAAATTTGATGATCATTGACTTAGTTACAACAATTTGAGTCTAATAAAGACCAAAACGGAAACCAGCAATTAATGAAACAGGGAGATGCTGATTCTCTCCGATTTCACATCACATGACAATACAACAGAAGATAATATTTGTAATCAACAACTGATCCTGTAAAACATTATCCTGTAAATCCTCTGCCACATAATCCTAGAATAAGAATAAATGTCAGATAGGCGCACAGGAAGGAGCCGTACCTCTATCTCCTGAGGAATACCTTGGAACAGAGAAGTACCAAGAGACTTTCTATGTGACTATTCTTCAACCTTTTCACTCAACCGATGCCCCCATCAACAACTGTGTCAACAGTTCAAAGAGATTTTCTATGCAATTACTCTTCCACATCCTCATTCAACTGGTTTCCCCCGTCAACACCTTTGGCTGCTGCTTGTCTCCTATGCTTCTTGCTCTTGGCTTTCTTGGCTTTCATGCGACGTTTCTTCGCATTTGCATCAACCCAGGTATAATCAGATGGTATGAGGAAAGGATCAGTATCATCCTTATACCTATGACTATCACTGTCACTTGATTGCCCACCACGGCTCCCTCTCATCCATGAAATCCATGAGGATCCTTCTGGTTCTTTGGACTTGGCATCTTGGAAATGCGCTGGGCTGGAGAGAGGGGTTGAAAACTCCTCCATTGGCTGCAGCTCCTCAAATTTTGTAAAAGTAACTAGGACTCGGATGGTTGGGACAATAGGGATAGCAACCTGCATTAGGAAGAACAAAGATTATCACAACAGCCAAAAGTCAGGGCTAGAACATTACATGGTCTTTTAGAACTACTGTAGTCATTTATCAGATATATAATCTTATAATTCTAAGTACTAGTAACTATCTATAAAATGTCAGTTTGATGGGAAATTTTCAAGGACTATATCAGTTTGACATGAGCACAATAATCAAACCTCACATAATCAGGCATAAGTTAAAAAACGAATCACCAACTACAAGGACTACATCAAGCGGTTAGACTTTAGTTTACATTTCCAAAATAATATAAGAAAATCAACAGCTACACTACAACAGAAAAAATAACCACAATATTGAGCTCCGGTGATAAGCCACCATTTCATCCTTCTAAGACAGCAATGCCAGAGCCATCTGAAACGCAACAATCTAAATTTGTAGTTGGAACACAATTCAACACAGTTCAATATTAAACAAGATACATGCAAGTTTGGGCCACATTCAAACATACAATAGTGATCTATTATGGTTCTAACTACCTAGCTTAAGATATGAATCCATAGAAATTGGTCCAATCTTCATGTCCTCCATTTTCTCAATAAGACTCCTTCATGCCCTACATTTTCAACCCTAAAAAGTAATGCACATCTAAGATAACTATCAAACTATCAAACTTTCAAAACCCCTCCCCCCACCTACCAAGTTCATCTTTCCCCCACCCCATTTTTATTGACAAGTTCATTCATTTGAAAATATAAAAAATTTCACAGATGGCTGGCAATTAACAATCAGTAGCAAGCAGTGAAAAGCATAAACATACAACAAGATCTCTCTTCCCACCTATTCTCTCCAATGCTGCATCCTACACAGTTCTAAACACATGAAAGCTTTACATAAAGGATGACTTAGACTTGCAAGCATCATTTCGAATGCACTAGAATGGCAAGACTGCTCTCTGTCCAACTAAAAGGGAAGATTTGATCATAAAACATCTCATCCCATGCTCATATTAGAATATGGCTTCTATATAAAAGTGATCTAGCACTGCCCTAACTCAACTCACAAGTCATTACAAACAAAATCACCCTTATACTTCAGCAGCAGATCCTAAAATGCTCCAATGCCGCTTCATTTTTGCATAGAAGTTTGTATGGCATTTCACCAAAAGCCTTAAAGATATTAGTTTTATAATGCACTGACACCAAATCCAAAAGGCTATAGGCAAAACAGAGAGGTTTTGTTATGACAGTGATCTCGCATTCTCCTAATTCAAGCACATAAGTAGACAAAATAAAATCATCGCCAAAAATGGAAACTAAAGAGAAGAATTTTAAAATGCATTGAGATGATTGTAAAACGGTTCTCAACTGAAATTAATCTAACCCAAAGACAAATTTTACACTTTTTAAAACAGAACAATGTTGTAACCACCGAGCTTATCAATCAGGAATTCAAATGTTGTTATTCAGATAAACAAACAAGACAAAGCAGGTATGTCTAATTGCCTCTCCCAAAAACTAATGACAGTAAAAAATTGCATTTTAAATATTTATAACTGGTTTATGAAATAAAACTAATTAAGTTATCCATCACAAAACAAAAAGAAGACAGTGATAGAATCAGATAACTAAAAAGAATTCCAAATTCAATTGGGTTGGAGGAAGATAAGCAAAACACAGTATCTTAGTTACCTTGACAGGAAATGTTCCATGAGGCAGTTTAGTAGTCAAAAGCTCCCTGAGTCTCCTAACAGCCTTGACCTTGTTGGCCAATATGTCAAGTAAAGGCAGGAGTTCATCTGTCTTTAAAGGGAAGTCAGGTGTTAACCACAAGACAGGTCTCAAACCCTTTTTATACTCACTCTCATTTTTAGACTCGCTACTGGGCCGTTTCTTTTTCTTCTTCTTGCTGCTTTTATCCTTTCCCTTCTTAACATCACCCACATCCTCCCTGGTAAATTCTGATGAAGATCTTTGATTAGGCTTCTGATTGCTACCTTCTGGAGCCAACTTTGAGAATTTCTTAAGGATTTTTGAATCTTCAGGATCATCACTGCTATTCTTTGTACCTTTCTTGTTCCAGCCAAACCAACTTTTCTTCTCCTTAACAGCACTATCAGATTCTCCATTTTCATAAGAACCTCCTGAACCATTTTCTTGACAGCCAGGGAAACCATGTTCATCGTCCTCACAAAGACCATCAGAGTTTCCCATTCGAAGTGCAGAATCCAATTGCATCCTTTCCTCAGCTGTCAATACATCATCATAGTCATCATTATCACCACCATTAGCTAATCTGTCTTCATCTTCCACTGCAAAAAGCTCCTCATCAGTCATAGCACCAGGAACACGCCTCGACTTCACACTAACCATCACATGGAGCATATCATAAACTTTGGCCTTCCAACTTCCAACCATCTCAGTCCTTTCCTGTCTCCTCCAGTTTAAGTGGGGAACAAGCTCAGCCTGAGTGACATCAATGCCAGGGCGATACATGTTAGTTTGAGACATCAAGGCTACCTCATGAGCAACTTCTGATTCCGTTGGCTGAGCACCAGCACCTTCCAAAGCATTCGTAACTTCTTTTTCCTTATGCGAAAGAACAATCAAAGAACCAGGTGGCAAGGATAGATTGCCATCCTCAGAATTATAGCCCTCACCCAAAAAAAGAAATGTTTGGTCTGATCTTTGAATGCGAAAGCCATCAAACCCAGCAAGGGTCATATCTGCACGAAGATTAGATCCACGCTTCCAAATCCGATAAGTATCTGATGGAGCAATGCGACCAATAAATGGAATGACTGAGCTCTCAAAATGAAAAGTTATCTCCATGTAAAAATCGCGGATACGAGCAGCGGAGGCAACAATACGAGGAAGTCTACGGCACCATTTTGCCCAAGCAAGAGGCTGATAATGCCTTGCAATAATCATAGCAATTGCCTCTTCCCTTGTGCAAACAGCTTCTTGCAAAGCACTCCAACCATTCTCATTCTGAAGGCTCCAATCCGCCCCAGCTGCCATCAAAATCTCTGCAGAAATTGGATCCCGCAGCCTGACAGCAAGGTGCAGAGGGGTCTCACGTCCAGGAACATCCCTTTGATCAATGACAGCTGAGACAGCATCTGCTTGCTTCTCAGCCGCAAGAGATTCCTCCTCGCTATTAACCTCCCCAGCCTTGGCAAGCCTAGGGAGGTTGGCAACAATGCGCCTGAGAGAGGCATAGTCACGCCGTGCGACTGCCAAATGAGCAGGACTATGGGCATACTTGGTAAAATCTTCCATTGATTTAATTTCCTTGTCTCTCTCTACTTCTAGTTCTAAGCAATAACTTCCTCCATTTCTTGTTAACAAAAACAAAAAGTCAAGCTAACAGCCAAAATCCTCGTAAATATTAGGGTTCTAGACCATCAAATTTCTTGAAAGAAAAGTCAAATAAAGTTGAAAAATTCATATTCAAACCACTCCAATGAGAAATCTAAAAATGTCTTCTCCTCTCCAGTATTCCCCAACTTTCTTCCATTTTTTTAACTCCCAAACACTCGACCACACTTCAATTTCCTTTCCTTGAGCTCCACAGAACGCACTTCAGCTTCCACGGAGCTCAAATCTGCAACAACAAAAATCAAGAAAACACAAAAACGAACTACAAATAAGTTCAAGTTCAAATCCAACAATAACGGCAGTAACAGATAAAACAAAATTTGACCTTAAAAGAATTACCAAAGCAAACAAAGATTTTCCTTTCTCCCCAGGCCTCGATTTCTCAGGAACCAAACAGAAAGAAAGAAAAACAAACAACTCACTGTGCACAAGAAAGTACCTAACAGAAGACGCCGAATTTGGAGGCGATCGACTTCAGTTGTCGTCGAGCAAAGAATTCTAAGGCTTAAAGAGAAACTAAAGAGAGCAAGAGAAGAGAGAAAAACAATCGGACGGTGAGTGTTGATTGTTTCGGAGACGGGATCTAACGTTCAGTATCTTCTCTTCTTCACTTGCTACTGCTGCTGACTCAGTCCCCCAACCTGGACTCGTTTTTTAACTCAGATCTCTCTCCCCCTTTCTCTTCCTCTCCCTCTCCCTCTTTCTCTATCTGCGTCCGTACATTTACACGCTGGGTCTCTTCACTTTTGCCTTTTCTTTTTCTTTTTTTTTTTTTTTTTTTTAATCTCCCTTGCCGTTTTACGGCGAGAGTATACTTTTGCCCCTCTTTCAATTAAAATTACTTTCCTTGCCATTCGTTTTTTCAAATTACACAGATAATTATAAGAACAATACAACCTACGACCTATCTACGACCAACCTTCCATGCAATCAAAAATGATAAAATTTCACTAAAAATATAATTATTATGTTATCTATTATAATTTTTTTTATTTTTCTTATTTATTATTTTTATTTTTATAAATTTTTATCATCTCAAGATATAAAAAATTAATTATAAACATAACGTTGTCGTGATTATAAGCAACTTACAAGATGATCCGAGAAAAAATGACAAGTTAGAAGAGCTGTCTAAGAACCGACATGTACTAAAAAAATTTAGAATTCATGACAACATCTATCAAAGTGTGATAATTGATGAGTTAATAGATCTTTTAAACTGTAGAGCCATCAATTTTAGGGCTCAAGACTCATCAGTTTACTAGTATTTAACACTCAACAGGAAAAGTTTGTTATTAAGTTATATTATAACCTCCGCATTTAAATTGGTTGAATGCTTGATCAATTTTTCAATTAGTTCCCTAATTTTATCTTTTTTACAATTTTTTTTAAAATTTCGAAGTACAACTTCTATAATCTTTTTGGAAAATTATTTCTAATCTTATTTATTATTAAAAAAAAAGTTCATGAAAATAACACTAAAAGTATCTCAAATAATTTTAATCAGTTAGAGAATCTATAAGAAGATATAACATTGTTCAAATCAGTCTAGTTATCTAACAAGCATTTTTCCACCCTTTCTGGTACTAAATATTATTTATTAATTACAGTACAATATTTCACTTTCACAAATCTCTTATTAATAGGTTTTACTAGCCTTTGCCTTTCTTAAATTTGTCAAAGATACATGAAGTTTGATAAAGTAATAATAGAAATGTTTTCTTCACGGAGCCAAATATCAGAAAAAATAAAAATAATTAAAAAAATATCTTACAAGACTTTATATTGTTAATTTACTAAGATCAACGACTACAACTGATGGTCAAAATAGTAAATTTCTCCTGTCCTCAAGCTCTCCATCTAATTTTTCAGGCTGGGGTCAATCCACGGTCTTGTTTGCCTTGCTGTCTTCTGATTAGAGCGGGAGTATACAATTGCCCCTGGTGATGGATCATATTACCATCGTGCCATTTATGAGGACAGCCTTTGAGATTGATTGAGTACTAACATAAGAAACCCAATTTAGATTGTCAATAAAAAGTAAATAAACTGTAAAAGGTACTGTGGACATTGGACACATTTCACAAATTTTGTTTTTTATTCTTTTTTAGATTTTCACTCATTTTGTAAAATATTTATGTGATTGAATAATTTTGTAATCGAGTTGAAAATTTTATTTTTTAAATGATTATATTTATATTATTTTGAAGATTTTTCTTAGAAAAATTAAGAAGTATATATTTTTTGGGTCTTAAAAGAATTAATTAGTGAATCCTCTAATGACCTTGAAGGAAATTATTTCGAAACAACAAATAAGAAATAATTATGTCCATTTTATCATAATTATGTCTATTTCACCATAGTTGATGAAAAGTAGGCCAACAAAGTAAAAGACTTTCCTTAAAGATTACTACTACATCTTGAAAATCAAAATTACTCTTTTTAGATTATAAATCTATTAAATTATGAATGATTACTACTTAGCTTACACTAATTAATGCATAGGTAATTGTAGATAATTTATCATTAGTAAAAGATTATTTTGCTATTTGGGATGTTGAACTTTAGATTTTGCTTAATTAATTCTTAATTAGAATTGTATAGAACAAGCTGAATCATAATAATATAATTCAGTTCATGATGGTACCTTTACCAGTTGAAATCGAAACCTTTCTCAACAAAACTAATATATTTTATGTATCAATTTAGTAGTCATTCATTGAATATAGTCTTTTATAAACTTCATCATCCCGTTTACCACACACATGTAGGTTACATTACAATATTGGAGACATAGGCTTGGTATACTAACATAATAGTAAACGTATAGCATTAAACAATAGGTTAATAATAGGGTAAAATAACGAGAAATAATCAAAAGAGATAGATTTTTTTTTTTTTTTGGTGTCTAACTAAATAGAGTAAAAAATTCTACGGTAAGTTTTCGATGGGACAATAGATGCTGATGGGATTGATCTCATCATCAGCCAACCAGTGATGGTCAGTCCAATATCTCATTAGTTAATTAGACAATTAAAAAAAAATTAGAGTTTGATTATTTTTCAGAAAACTTCCTAAATTTGATTATTTTGGTATTTATCTCGTAAACAAATCCCGCAAACTTCTTTTAATAATTTATTAAATTTGTACATAATTACTTCTTATTTTAAAAAAACCCTCAAATTTTCACTTTAGTCCATCAACTTCAATTAAAAAGAGCATAAAATGGTAAATTAATAATAAAATGTTAACCTTTAACAATATACTAACAACAGAAGAGTATTAGAAATTTTCTGAAGCACAAATGACTATACGAGGTTTTGATAAGTGTAAAAAGGGATGCGTGAGATGTATCTTAAAATACAATAAATAAGACAATAGCTTATAGTACTTTAATTAAAGAAAATAAAAAAAAATCAATAATATAAGTAACACATGCAAAATCTGTTTATAAAATTGACGTGACAAAGTAACATTTTCGATCCAGAAACCTTTAGCAATAGTGGTGTACAGTTACATAATATTGTTGGTGGTAGCTTTAGCTTAGGTTCAAGTTAAAGAGCGTTATCTGAGGAACAAGAGCAGACTACACCGACAGTTGGGGCGGAGAAGTAACTAACAAGAAGAGTTGGTTAGAAAGCCGAAGTCTAACGAGTCTTTCAACCTCCTTGTGGACTTTTGATAAAGAGATTGCAATTTGCATCACCCACACCTCCGGGGAGCCACCTAAGCCTCACGTGAAATCTGATTGGGCTGTACTATTATAACAGGGATTCCCCATGTGACTGCGACACTGCTTCTCATTCTCAAGCTTACAAACAATTTAAAATTACAAATCAATAACTCATATTTTCTTCCCCTCAATTTTGAGAAAAAAAAATGATATTATTATTACAAATTAACCCACCCCTGTAAACTCTTGTCGTGTTGTTGTATGATTACAACATTGATTTTTTAAATTCACTTCTAAGTCATATTATGCACCATATTAATTTATTTATATGGATGAATTCATATGCAATAGTCTGTAAATGTAGTATTATTTAATTTTAAATACTAAAAGCAAGAGCTTTGATTATATGTTCATATGTTAACTCAAATTTAAATTCTTCAAATTATAAAATTCTGGTGAATATGGAAGCATTTTTTAAGAGATAATTTCCAATTAATTTAAGAATTGGTCTCTAAACAAATAGAAAATATCTTTTTTATTATATATCTTAAAACTTCAAATTGTTATTCTATGAATCAAATGTATCACATAAATGACAAGAATATTAGGTAAACATTAACATGAAAAGATCAAATGTATGTGTCAAATAAACCCAATTCAAGAAGCTTGCTCCAAACAAGAACGGAAAATGTCAAACTTTTACCTAAAATCAAATAGACTTCAAAATAGAGAGTCATATAATTCATTAAGAACCAAACTTCCCTATTAACACAAAGGTGAAAACACATGTGCCCAATGGCTGTTGTTATATATAAAACATATATGTATAATAGACTAATGAGAACCAAACAACTAGCCTCTTTTGTGTCTTTGGCTTTTAAATTATATAAGAGACTTTCCTTGATGTCATATTTGGGGCAAAAAGCTTCTCTTTCACGAGCTTTGTATTTTATTTTATTAGGGTTTGTATTGTGGACCACATGATTTCAATTGGTAGTGAAGGTTGAGCTAATATGTTGTCCCCTTTTGCTTCTCAACAACCATGCCCTTGTGGTGTGCCCTCTTTTGCTTAGCACACACATGCTTTGCCCTTCATATTGTCTATGGCCAAGCCAAATGGCCATGGTCCCCCTTGCCCATGTGCCCATGGCTCAATTATAAACTCATAAGCTTTCTCTTTGTGGTTATGTGAAAGGTAAGCTTCCACAATTTGTGGATATTAAGGAAATATTTTTTTATATTATTTTTAAAAAATTGTTTTAAGAAATTAAGAATACTTTTATATTTATTTTGTACTTTCCACTCAACTACTTTTGGCATAATTTTTGATGAGTTTCTT